>VUQI01013834.1:7465-18328 GCA_015106735.1 Paratilapia polleni
GTGTTTCTAAGTAAAAAAAAAAAAAAAAAAAAAACTAAAAACCTCCTACACTGTGTTTTAGGATGGATTTAAGATGGTACCAGTGTAGCTGGTTTTATGCTAACCTAAGGCTACATCCACACTAAAATATGGTTACTCTTTATTGTAAAACGAAAACAATCTCCACCCAGACAAGCCTTGTAGCATAGCTTCACAAATAATCTCCATCTTTCCTAACACAGCCATAAATGCATCACATTGACCATTCGTGTCCCCTTGTCATGGCAACAGGAACAGAGATCCCACATAAATACCCCTTTTTTAATGAGTGTCTATGGGAGGGGTTATATCAAGAAATGATTGGCAAATGCACCCCAAGATTCTGCCCATCTGCTTGGAGCAGCTAGTTGTTGTGTTTATGGTGTTCCAAACTCGGTGTTGCCAACAGGAAAGTTGCAGAATGCTGTCTGGTGGACAAACTATGCAATGTCAGCACCCATAGTATGGTTGAAGGGTGTTTCTCCCATCTCTTTACTTTTATAAATTTCATTTATTGGCCGTTATAAACACCAATACCAGTAGTTTGGGAAATAGCTCATAGTGACCTCGGTGAAATCGATGGTGAAATCGGTTGGGCTCTAGTTTCAACCCATCCAAATAACCCCGGAGTTGTGAGCAGCATTTCGAAAATCCTTTTCAGGGGTCCTAAAACTCAAGTAGTGTAGACATCAAGTATGTAGTGTTAAATGTTACGCTTTTTAAAAGGATAACTTGTTTGTGTAGATGTACCCTTAGCTAATCAACTGTCAGCTCTTTCTCTGAAGGAGAGCAAATATTATACATTTTAAAACAGTCAAACATTCCTTTAAATATTCACTATAATTGACTGTTTGTTACCTGCAGGATAGTGAAGTTTTCAAGAACACTGTTCATCATGTATTTTTCAGGCAAGTGTTTGAGTTTGTGGATAAAGTTGATCATGTACTCGCACATAGGAGAGCGGTGGATCCTGTAAACACACTTTCCTCCCTCTAGTCGGGCATACTCTGTCTGCAACACACACACAGGCCGGGGAAGAACAGACGACAATGAGCAGATAATATTAAACATATGTCTTAGAAAAGACTCAGTTAATGCACCTACTTACCTCTACTTTCTCGACAACCTGCTTGCCAAATGAGCAGACTTTGGTTGAAACAGTGATCGTCATGTTCTCAATGCTGCCGTATTGGCTGCTGACACCATAGAATGAACCTGGGCCGTCCGGCATACCGCTGCTGTTCAGATCAGCCTGCGGAGTGTACACGTCATTATGACAAAAGGCCCTCATAGAACATGAACTTTTAAGTTGCAAAAATATTGCTGCATTTAGTTGCTATGGGACAAAAGCATTCTTGAAACTAGATGCTTAGGTATAAATAACATAAGAACATTTAATAATTCAATTCAATTCAATTTTATTTATATAGCGCCAAATCACAACAACAGTCGCCTCAAGGCGCTTCATATTTTAGGGTAAAGACCCTACAATATTAGACAGAAAACCAAATTAACCAAAGACAAATGCAGTACAAATGAAGAACCAACGTGTTATGAAATGCCTTGTCTATTATCTTGAAATCATGCATTTCACCACTACATGCAGCATGGTGGTGTAAGAAAAGGAAGCAGTTTACATAAGTTCCTACTACAGAAGACATGCACAATAACATTAAGTGTCAGATTATAATAACAACCCACCCAGAATTTTACTAGGAAGAAAGCATTCTGGGGCCCCTTCTCATAAAGCTCTTTGAGCCCACCCTTCTTCTCAGGGAACTTGTCGTAGATCTGTCGAATGTCCACAGCCTCAAGGAGCGGATCACTGTAGGAGGGATTGGTCTGTCCAATGTGGACAAACAGGTGTTTGCTGTACTACATTGGACAGAGACAGAGGAGGTATGAATGTTGGCCACAGGACTTAATTTAATACAGGGTGCATGGGCAAAAGAGAACTATAACATACAGCACTCTAACATCAGCATTTGTTATGAAAGTGTGGTTTACACTATCAGGACAATGCAGATGTGGTCAGATATGTTACTGCTACTACATTTTGAAACAATTTCCTGTTACTGATAAGCTGTACAGTCTGTTTGGTTGGGAAATGGTGCAAGTCATATTTTAACTCACATTGTCTGGGTCTCTCTGGACCTCCATGAAGGCTGAGTACTCCAGCAGCCGCAGCTTAGAGGAGGCAATGGTCCGATCCTGCCACACTGGCACTGCAGTAGCAGCTGGGGCAGGAGGTGGTGCCAAGGGCTCATAATCTAAACATGTGCAATGTATACGCACAAGCATTAATATTTCATATATCTTTCATTTTTATGTTTCAATTTATGGATTTATTTATTTTTTTTGTTCAGACTTACTTGGTATGGATTGGTTTACAGAACCTGGTAGGCTTGGGTATGGGGGCTGTGCAAATGGTTTGATACTGAAAGACAATGAATGAAAGTGAGACAAAGACCCTGGTATCAGATTTTTATGGCACATGGGCATCTCTATTGTGCAGATTTGTTAGTGTATCAGTGTAAGCATGTGTTGCTGCACCAGCTAGGCGTAAGTCCACCTGCTTCATTGCTTAATAGTGATGCAAAACAGCATCATCTAATTGTGCTTTTGCTTACAAATCCATAAAAATGCATTAAAAAAAAAAAAAGTAAACTTTTTCAGTGAACACAAGTCATCAAACACTACGAGGATTTATCTGCCACATTCCTCTGTTTCTTAATCAAATCTGAAGCAGTTCATTGCCTGGTGGTGGTGGTTTACATCAGTGCAGGAAACATACAATGCAGTGTAGAAGAAGAGTTAGTGCTGCTTTGTGCTCAGAGTTGGACCTTGGCTAGGGGGAACTTACGCATGGCTGGTGCGGCCAAGCCCAGGAGTCCTTCCCGGGTTGAAATCTAGAACCAGCCTAGTGTACAAAAACGTGAACGTTCGTTAAACATGCCCTGCAATACCCACCTGACATTAAACTCAACCTGATCACTGAGTCATTCACTTAATCGTGCTTTTACTTATCTCTATCACCAAGTTCTTTCTTTAGAAACTAAAGATACCGCAACACCACAAAGCTCCTGCGTGTTCAGTAGAGGGGTTTACTTACTCCTGAGAGGTTCCAGGCTGTCCTGGGATTTGAGCAGGCCAGAACTGGAGAGTAAGTAAGAAAAAAAAGGTCAGTACCTGTGTACTCAATTCAAACTGCAATGAAAAACATTAATGCCCTTTAACTGCACATGAAATGAATAGTGGTCTCACTCTGGCTGGCGGATATGGGGCAGGGGGCATTGGTGGAAGATGTTTATTTATTATACTTGGAGAGACAATCTGTGCAGACGACAGTGCTGCCATGTTCTGCAGGGCTTTGTCTTTAGATGCCTGATCCTGCAGGTTTACAGAGAGAAATGAGAGGAGTCAGCCACAAGGTGGGAGCCTAACCTCAACAGAATACAATGCTGCATGTTATCCTAAATCACAGTGCAAAACAGTGACATTGTTTGTGTGTGGTGCTTAACAAATTTATTAGACCACCTGTCCAAAAAACAAGAAAGACCATCCAGCATCACAAAGTGCTTTAATGCAGACTCTTTCCTTTTCAGTGAGTTCTCAACGTTTTACCATTTAGAACACGAGTGAGGAATTTCAAACTGAATTCATGTTTTTATTACCCAAATTTGAGCCGACACACTGGACTTCTCTGAGAAGTCAGAAATTAATCAAGCATAACATTCAACCACTAAAAGTTTTCTGATCAGGAATGCAAGTAAATAACTGTAATTTGGGATCTTAAAAAATAATAATGTGCTTTACTATTTTTTTTCTGCTTTTTTGTAAAACAGTACATTTGAAAATTCATGGATAACAACAATAATTATATTTTAGCATTAAAAATATAACTTTCATTAAAGAGGTTGTGCATACTGGTGGATTAACCATTACAAAAACATAAAAAATGACTCTGGTAATTACCAGTACTGTTAATTTACGGCAATTGTGGCATAAACCTTACATTGAGTGGTGCACTAATAAATTTGTTAAGCACTGTATGTTTTCATTATTAATATTAAACTAGGTTAACTTTAGCTTAACTTAACATTCAATGTATTGCAAGGTATCAATTACAGTATTGTTCTGAAAATTTGAAAAAGCAGCTTTCAGAAGGAAGCAAAGAGAACTACCGAAAAAATTCAAGGTCAGTGTGTTATCAGGCTCACCACAGGAAAACAGAATAAAGAGACTGAAGTTCCAACAGCAAACAGAGACAATTTAGATTTAGACAATTTAGAGAGACTTGATATAGTAGAAAAAAAAGATATTCATAGCCAACCAATTGGTATCTAAATTACATAGTTTTTTATTATAATTATTATTTTGAAATTATACATTGTTTCTCAATTACAAACCATCAAATTACATTGCTGAAATGTATTATTTTGCTCTTTCTCTGATGGCAAAATAAGGCAATTTAGCCACTAAAATGTAATTTGGCAATTTAAAGAAATATGCCTCAGAAGTGAGACCCCAAATCAAAGAACGACACCTTATGCCAAGCAAGCAGGACTTTGCCGTTTGGGCGATACTAAGCTACATCAGGCAGGACGTGGAGCAGTACTGTGCTCAAAGCATGGCTGTTTCCTAAGCATTGCTTCATTAGGGATTGCAGTGGGTTGGGACGCCATGCCAGCAGAGGGCTATAGCAGAGGGACAGTGCAGTGTTGCTGCCAAACAAAGGGGAGGAGGGAAGCGTATTGCACAAGTCAAATTCACTTACCAAATTCATTGCCTGAATCAAAAAAGAGAGAAACCATTAGTACTGTGCATTTCTCAAAGCTATGTTGAGATTAATCTAAGTTTTTGGTGGGCATATGTATGAATTTGATAGAGCTTTCAAATCCAGGTCCATAACTTCTTGTTTGTATTGTGGACATGATGCCAAGTTGATGTAAGTGTGGGGAAAACACAAGATTGCTTCATTATTTCATTGAGCAAAATGTTAAAAAACTACTTTAAATAAAAGGTAACCCAGTAACTCAGCAGAATGAAAATCTGAAGGAAGTTAAATCCTTGGGGGTTTATTACTGCTCATTACATCAGGTGTACAGCTGTTAGAGAAAGTGAATATCAATTTTACACCTTCTACTTCATGCTTGTTCACCCGATGCTACAATAAAACTTTATCACATGAAATCCACTATCTGAAATTCAAAGAGTGGCTTGGCAACTTTGTTTTTCAGTGTTTTCCGGGATTAAATAAATGACTTTGACTTAACAAACGTTTGATAAATTTACGGTCAACAGTGGCCACAAAGGCATATACACCTCACTTCTGGGTGTTTAATATTTAAAAGCCAAGAGAAAAAAGTTAAAATTGTACAAGCAATCCTGTTCAGTACAAAGATAAACCCATGATGCATTGTAAAGCCAAACAACTTGATTAAACTAAACATAGAAATAGTAGTTAACATATAACTTAAGTATAATGCAATTTTAGTGAATGGGTTTGAAAAGTACATATGGAAAATGGTGGAAAGAATGTATCAAATCAAGTATTATTCCATGTTAACTCTTTCAAATAGAAAGAGCATTCTTTAACAGGTCATGCGGGGAGGATAATAATCATTATATATTTTGAGGCTGGAAAAAAATTTGCAATTGAAATGCTACTTTTCACTGATAAAAAGTAGGGTTTACACATGCTGTCCCATCAAGACATGAGGAAAGCATGTTGTAAAAGTGTGAAAGTGTTTTTTGTTTTTTGTTTTTTAATTGAAGCATTTATGTGAGATGAATGGGATGGTTAATAAAGTGGCCTTTGTGAATCCTGTAGCATTAGAGGTGAACTTCTAGACAAACAAGGGAGGAATGGGAGGAAGATTTCACCATGAACAGTCTCTAATCAGGATAAACCCTTTGAGATCAAGCATCTCATTTTAAAGGGAGTCTTTGTATTTAATATAAACTTGGAGGTTGTGGAGAGCTCAGAAGTCTAGTCAAAATTTATGTGAAAAGATTGATGCATCCACTTCTTTTTAAGTTAGAATACTAGCCACTGTTGGGTGGACTGCATGTCATCACTGCAAATCTTTTTAAGCAAAACATCAGTGCTATGAATGCTGCTTTCCTCTAGATTAGTCTCTGCGTTAATTCAAGTTTAGGTTAGCATTACAGAAAGTCTTTAGTATTTAGTAGTATCTGATTTTTTTTTTTACTCATATGTGAATATGCAAAACACAACAAAAAGCATAAAGAAGATAAAAGGGGATTTAAGAACTACGAAACAAGTCAAGAGGAGTCACATGACTACAATGAAGGATTAATCTTATTTTATGCTGAGTTTTACAAAAGACATTAAAAAACAGGCACACTCTAGGAACTAAAGATATCAAAGAAAAGAGAGTTTTAGGGAAAGAAGAAGTCTCAGAGGAGTACAGTGTGATGCAGAAGCATGGCTGGCACAGAGGAAAGATTCATAGCTGGAGCAACATGCAGCTAAATGACCTTTCACTCAAACTTTAACAGTCTGTGCAGCACTCATTTCAGGCAGAGGCTACAGAACCAGAGAATACTTTTTAATTTTGAGGATGGGATTAAATCTATTCTTAATACAGCTCAGACCTACAGTAACACTGTAAAAGCTCTCTCAGTTGGTGCACTGCATGCATAGTACAGATGCAGGATTATGACTATTTCTAATGCCAAAACTGTTCAACAATGTTTTGCATGGTAAGCTTGCATCCACTTATACAGCCAAAATAGGCCTCACATCAAAGCAACAACTGATAAATTGCACATATTAGCAGGTTAGTGCAAAGCCAAGCCTTTACCAGCCCCGCCGAGGCCGCGGTGAAGCGCATACCTTTAGCTTTGACTGGATCTCGCGAGATTTTCTCCGGGCGAGAACCTGCAAGTGGCTAGAAACCTGCACAGAAAAATAGCCAAGAGGAGGAAAGAAGAAAGGAGAAAGAGAGAGAAGACAAGGGAAGAAAGAGAGAAGCCGTAACCAAAGAGGAAAGAGACGCCCAGTCAGTGTTGCCGGGAGGCAGGTCGGGGGCACCTACCTTTATACCCGCCTGGTATTCACGAACTTTCTTCCGTGCTAACACCTGTATGTGACTAGACACCTAAAGGGGTGTGAAACAGCATTTGAGCATAAAAATAACATGCATGCAGATCCATGCACGCACACACATCCATGCAAGTGCAGGCATGTACATTACACACACACACACACACACACACTCTTTACAGGATTAAAAAACACATTAAGAAATCTACACAGCAAACAAGAAAGTGGATTTAAAGGATAAGGTTGGCAATATGCCATATAAAGGCTGGACAGTTAACTGAATAAACAAATTAACTGAAATTATGAGTCACAAGTTTATGCTGCAATTTTTTGAGCATTTATTAAAATTCAGCTTAATCTTTGACACTATTATAACAATAATAATAATAATAATAATAATAATAATAATAATAATAATAATAATAACAACAACAACAACAACAAAAACAACAACAACACTACAGTAAATATTAAAACCAGACTTATCCTTTGAAAACCTCATAATCCACTTCTTTGTAATTCAGGATGTCACCACAGACTCCAGTTAAAAAACATAGCTGATGTGGTGAATATTTCTCATTGCTCTGTCAGCAGCTGGATCCAAACATTAATGTTGTAAAAACTTGTTCACCTGTTTTCTTGTCCGGGTTTTGCCTGTCCTCAGTTTGATGTACCTCGCTATTAATTCATTGCGACCTGTAAAAGAGGAAAAGAAGAAATTGAATGGAAAGTCATGAAAGTTGAGGGCCATCTTACAGGATGGTGATTGGATGCCACTAGACACAGACAGACAAACAGCAGGTGTCTCCAGAGGCACATTTTAACACGATGACACACAAATACACACAGACTGGCAAGGTGAAAAAAAAAAAAATCATCCAGCATTCGGAGATTACTAATAGTATCCAAAATTGGACAGAAGGTGGCGCCCTTGTCATGTCTTGATCTCATGTCAAAGGAAAAGCAGTGTGGCGTTTCCCAGACCTCAGACACACACATTTGTCAGGAGCCACAGGCCACAATAACACCTCTGTTTCCAATAGGGAGGTTGTTTTTTTTTTTTGTTTGTTTTTTAAATTAAACAAATAGTAAACGTTGGATTTACTTGTTTTACCCATAAGTTTTAACTAGCTCGTTTCACACCTCCTTAATGTCTGCTCACACTGCCCTGAAGCCTAATTACAAAGAGTACTTAGAAGACAGAACTGTGTTTTTTCATGACATAACATCTATACTCGACATTCTGCACAAACAGGTTGTACAGAGAACAGGAGTCTATTTCGGGCTTTCATGGTCCTCTTTACACTCAGCGCTGTTCATGAGCTTCATCAAGCCATACCTTTTCAGCAAACTGCAGCTGTGGTCATGCAAAAGTCATCTTTGGAGTATGAGAAGTGCAAAAAGCATTATTATTATGTTGTCTCAATGGAAAATCAGTCCATCAGTCTTTTCAGCTATCTTCTCTGCCAAGTCACGCTTACTGGGTTATGTGGCTGAAAATTGGGCCAGAGGGAGAGGTTGAACTGCCGTATCATTATGAATAATGGCCTTAACTCTGCTAAACTTGCTGACAGAAACTTACACCAACAAAACTGGTCAAGATGTGCCTTGTTGAACACACAACAGACTGTGTGTCTAAGATGTTCAACAGCTTTCCAGACACATAATGACAGCAGAAACAAGTCCTGTTTTTTTCACACACTCTTTAGCACTTGGCCTCCAGAAGGCCATGGTTAGTGCAATTACCATAAAAGTACTGCAGTCCATCTCCAGCAGGCTTGCAGCACTCACCGTACAAGCCAACCAGTCAGTCCGGCAGTCGGCCAGCAGAGCAGAGCTGAACTGTCTGCCGATACTGAGGTAGTCCCTCCCCTTCTCCCCCGGGCCAAGGATGGACACACCCGCTCCAGCGCCTCCGCATTCCTAGCATTCCTCTAAGCCTGTCACATCTGTGCTAGCCAGTCTGATTGGCCTGGGCCCGTGAACACAGCCAGAACTCGGGTGAATACACATATGTTCGTATGCACTTCCAGCCCTGGGAGAATCAGGGGTTAGAGCCGGGGTGAAGGCCATCAGGATGGGGTAAGGGGTCGTCAGTCAGAGGGGCAAAAGGGCAGCTGAGGAGGGTAGTAACTCTTGCAGGAAACACAAAGCCATAACTGTCTCTGCCAACAACTGCCACCTGGCAGCAAAGTAGGCCATTTCCCAAAACAACAGCACAGTGTGACCCCGCAGTCAGCGGACAGCCGCACCTGCTGCCGACCATCCCAGCAGAGGGTGGCAGAGAAAGAACAATGACATCAGCCCCCACCCAACTGTCACTCTCAATCGCTTCAGCTGGGGAAAAAACAGCGCAGCGCCCACAACCGCACAGTTCTGGTATGAATATAACAGATATCTTGTTGCAAATTGCTGTATACTGAGATAAACTGGGTGCTACAGGATTGACTAACAAAGATAAGAACTTGAATGATGTGGATGAGGTGCACCTCGCAGACTTTCCGGCCTGCAAAGAGGCTGAGTAAAACCAAGCTCAGTTTTCTGTTATGGTATCGATGTCAGCACACCATCAACATTTTTGTAACTTCCCGCAGCGATGAGCACAGTAATGGCTCAGAATTGTGTGGTAAATGATAACCTGTTTCATTCATCTTTTGGACAGTGAGGTTCTTTGGTTGGTAGCTGAGAACTAAATCTTCATTTTTTTCCTGAAACATCAGAGTGGCACAAAGACGTTTGCAATCAGTGATTCTGTTTTATGTGATACACAAGTTGGTACCACACAAGTGAACCCAGTATTTGATTTCAAAGCTTCAAATTAACCTTTATAAAGCTGAATGGCAATGACCTGAATACTACTGCTACTTTTTCCACTGCACTGTGGAAAAGACAAACCTGACCAGAATCCAAACATATAATTTAACCTTAATGTATTTTAAGTTAAGGTTGGCTGTTTAAACAATCTCACATTATGGAAGAATACAAATAAATATTAATTTGGAATATGATCTAAATGAACATTAAGCAAATAAGCAAATAACTAAGGTATCCAAACTTTTCCTGCTTAGCAATAGTGAGACTGATTTTGACACAATTGGTGCAAAACTCACAGGATTCACTGTGGATCTTGGAGGTGTAACTTATTTTGTAAAGAGTTTTTTTTTTTTGAATGCTCAACATTCTCACATTGATTCATACTGGCAAAGCTTGCAGGGGAACTCCTGAACAACTTAAGGTAGTACCAGGAATTATTTCAACCATCTGAAATGAAAAGCACGACACAAAACTGTCTTTGCAGACAGCAACTACAGCTCACATAAAGAAGTGGAAGTGACTTTATTTTTTATTTTTTTATTTAGTTTGACATCACTGATGTTTTATTGTCTTTAAGTGGGTACAAGCTTGAGTACTGAAAAAATTCAATACTCTAGCGTGGTTGTAATTTTGAAAGAGGTAAGAAAAACTGGGATTCAGATTGTGAATAGTGATTTTACCCCAAAAGATCACTGTATGATCTTTAGGCCAGCTCCCCCTCCCTTATTTTAAGAGGTACTCGGCTTAATCAAAATGCTCTGCATCAGTGACATCAGGAGGGGGAGTTCCTGGCTACAAAAATGTATGTAGGTAGTAGACATCATGCTGCCCAAATCACAAAATACATAAGTTATATATTTTTTAAAACTCCCAGAACTTCAAAGCAGCAGTATATTTATATGCTGATAGACATTGTGTGGCTAATTAATACTTTAGCAGGGGTTTTCTTCAGAGTGAAG
>VUQI01013838.1:11626-29870 GCA_015106735.1 Paratilapia polleni
CTCTCCCACTCCCTCTCTGACACACACACACACACACACACACACACACACACACACACACACACACACACACACACACTTGCGCACAACTCACACACCTGAACCAATACTCAACTGATGATCAATAAGATCTTGGTTGATTTGTGGAGCTCCATAAAGGTTAATTCTTTTTTTTGTTAGTTTGTTTTAAAAAGAGGTAACATGTATGCTCTCCACACGACCCCCTCCACCATGCGAACGTGGGAATATTGCTAAACAACTATTTTTTTCTGGTCCTACTTTGAGTTATGACCTTTTCAAAGTTTCAATCCACCTTCAAGCTACTCTTAAAAAAGCAACACATGCGATTTACTTACTAAATTTCCCTAAAAATGTTTTCACGATACAGAAAAACAGATTTGGAAAAAAGAGACGATGTCAGAAGCCTCGTGTCAGGCAGTTGGATGAGCACATATTGGCAGCGACGGCGTTAAATTATTTTGCTCCTGCAGTTTGAGACTGTAGTGAGCAGAATGAAACCCTAAGAATAAAGATGTACATCCTGGCATGACAGAATTCATCGAGACAGTTCTTGCTACAGACCTTCTCCTAATCCATCACCTTTCTAGTTACATAAGACATCCGTGAAAAGATGTAGAAAGGCAAGAGACTCAGGGATGAAGTCCGAGGACCCTTAGGTTAGACAGTATCTGCTACACTACTGCTAATTATCACTTCCCATATTGATGTTACTGCCTTTGGCTGTTACCTTGGCAGTGTTGAGCGGACAGTGGAAAATCTTAGCTGGACACAAGAATCAGAACCTAATTCACATTTGATGGTAACTTTTAAAGACAGATTGTGCTTCTGGCATCAGAGAATTTTCAGAGGACAGCCAGACTCCATTTAAATTCTGGCCAATTTAATGTCAGTAAAGGCTTTCTGAGAAAAGATTCTGATTAGGGATGACACAATTTAGTACAACACGCTGCCTTTCAACAACTACTTCACAGAAGGCAGTTTTGTATAAAGTGAAGCACACTTCTAGCATTTAAATCCAGGACGTGTATAAGGTTTAGTGAAAACTCACCAATAAAGAAAATGACTAGTGAAAGTGTGTCTTTGGCACTCCAAACAGGCTCCGACACAGGCGAACAACAGTGTTCAGAATCATCATTAAAAATAAAAACATGGCAATGATCTGCACATTGTGGAAAGACTTGCTTTCTCTTAAACTTTG
The DNA here is from genome assembly GCA_015106735.1 of Paratilapia polleni. Taxonomy (NCBI): domain Eukaryota; kingdom Metazoa; phylum Chordata; class Actinopteri; order Cichliformes; family Cichlidae; genus Paratilapia; species Paratilapia polleni. The sequence goes on from VUQI01013838.1 coordinate 12,846, forward strand.
CTATTTTAGTTTTTTTTAATTCTCATAAAAGTATATGAGTATTGTATATGTGTTCTGTCTGTATACATTTACTGTTTTATACATAAGAAATAAATATGTCTATTGTAATAATTATACTCTTTTTGTCTTAGAGGCTTCTTCTTTGAGCTTAAATGCATGCTAGGAATGTTTCTGAGGTCATGCAACACTAGGAGAGTAGCGTAAACCCAGATAAAAGGCAGTTCGGGGGAAGCATTTTTCTATACACTAGTCCTTAAAAGTTACTATTTTGATCGTGAGGACATGATCATGTGACAAACCTGTGAAAAAAAACACCACTGCAAGTCTATCACATCTGCAACTGGGATTAATGTCCAAAACTAGAGTGTGAGTTTACACTCAGAATCACAGCTCGTAGCTCAGTTTACAGCGACCTGGCAAAAGTTAAATGTCAATGACTTCTACATGGAATGTTAATATTGACAAGGATACCATATCCTGTTACATGTAGGATTTGGCTTTATGATTATTTCTTAAGAAATCCTCCAACATACAGTTTTAGGTTCTTGTAACAGCTACCTGCAGGCATCCTTTTAAAAGTGTGAATTTGTACAGAAGGCAGTGTGCAGACAAATATACAGTGGTGTGACGAAGCAAGTGGCAGTTGAGAAACAAGTGGAAATTCTCAGTCAGATAAAAATGTCATGCAATATTCTACTGACTACGTTTACTAATAACAGCACCTACCTACCTACAGGCTATCAGATAAGTCACAGTTATCCTACCTATCTATATATGAATAAGTACTGTATGTGTGAAACTGTGGAAAACAAACAAAATAAGAAGAAACATTCAAGTTGTCCTCAAAGCTCTGCAGTAAGACCAGTTTGGGTGAATGGAGGGGGAAAGCTTGCATTGCAATACATACAGTACATGTAAGACCAAAGCAGTGAAAATTCAAGGCCATTCTCAGTCATTCATCAGATACTGATGTCTACTGGGAACAAAGGTGTCAAACCATGAGCTTAGTGCTGATGGCTGTCATTCATCCTTGAAATAATGTGGTGTACTTAACCACCAACCTCGTCACAAGTCACCCACGGGCCATGTCAGCACTGGAGTGGGCTTGCTTTATGCTCACACATCCTTTTATCTCTAAATAGTGTAGCATAGGACAGTTTTGTTTCATTGGCTCCAGGAAGCAGCATATGTAGCGCACAAGTAGGGCTTCTCAGAAGCGCATGGCAGAGCAGTGTGCCTTGGGAAATGAGGGACCAAGGGACAGGGGAATAAAGCGGGGGCTTGTGTTGTGTGACTTTTTTTTTTTTCCTTTTTGAAAGCAATTTTTTTCTCACTGTGTTTTCTCCTCTTTCTTTTCTTTTTGTGCACTACTGTTGGCTACTGTTGTGAGTGGGAAATTTGTAGGTATTATTATTTTCTTTTCAAAACAGCCACACAGAAAAAGCCAACTCCGAAATTTGAATTTTCACTCATTAATAAGGAGTTTTAAGGACAAGCTGTGAAGAATGAAGACAGGATGAGAGCAGGAGGAGTGAATGGTATTTGCAATATTTTTTCAGTCAATCATCATCAACATCATGAATTCTATTGCCTTAGTATTTCCAGCACACATAAGGTGGGAGGGTGTATTCCTGTCCCACCCAGTAGCTCAGCTCCACATTTCCCACTGTGACAGGGAGGAAAATATAAGATGACTACACATCTGTGAGCATTTTGGTGATGTTTACATAGTTTGTGTTGGCCAGCGTGCAGTTGGCTGTCTTAAGGTTCTCCTCCTGAAAGTCCTCGTTGCTGTTGTTCACAGCCTCCTGGATCTCCATGTAGTCCGATTTACTGATGGTGGAGCCACTCCGGCTCTTTTTCAGCTCCTCAGCTGAATCAGCTTTGGGCACGTTGACCTGCAGATACTGCGCCTGTTCTTCACCTTCAGTCTCACGGTGATAGAAGTAGTTAAAATTGGACACAATGACAGGCACGGGCAAGGCAATGGTCAGCACACCTGCAATGGCACAGAGGGAGCCCACAATCTTGCCACCAATCGTAGTTGGGACCATATCTCCGTAGCCGACCGTCGTCATCGACACCACAGCCCACCAAAACGCATCTGGGATACTTTCAAACTGTGACTCTGGCTCATCTGCTTCAGCAAAGTAGACAGCGCTTGAGAATAGGATGACTCCTATGAAGAGGAAAAAAATGAGGAGGCCAAGCTCTCTCATGCTGGCTTTCAGGGTCTGACCCAAAATCTGAAGCCCCTTAGAGTGACGAGAGAGCTTAAATATTCTGAAGACTCGCACCAAGCGGATGACCCTGAGAATGGCTAAAGACATGGCTTGCTGACCCGCTTGACCATCCTCTGGCCTGTCTGCTAGCTCTGTGCCAAGAGTGATGAAGTAAGGGATGATGGCAACAATATCAATAATGTTCATTATATTACCAAAAAATCCTGCTTTGCTGGGGCAGGCAAAGAAGCGCACTAGAAACTCAAAGGAGAACCATATAATGCAAAGAGTCTCCAGGATAAAGAAGGGGTCAGTGAAGTAGGTGGATGTATAGCTGATGATTGTGGTGTTGGTCTCAGGCGAAAAGACTTCCGCTTGAGACTTGTGCATTTCCTCCTCATCATTACGGAAAATGGGGAGCGTCTCCAGGCAGAAGCTGACTATAGATATGAGGATGACCATGACAGAGATTATGGCAATAATCCTTGCAGGACCTGAGCTCTCTGGGTACTCAAACAGTAGCCACACTTGTCTCTGAAACTCGTTGTCAGGAAGAGGCCGCTCCTCCTCCTTTATGAAACCCTCATCTTCTCTGAACATCTCAATTGCCTCCTCACCCAGCTCGTAAAAGCGAATCTCCTCTGAGAAAATATCTACGGTGACATTGACTGGCCTTCTTAGTCGGCCTCCTGATTGGTAATAATACAATATGGCATCAAAGCTGGGTCGGTTTCTGTCGAAAAAGTACTCGTTCCGTAGTGGGTCAAAGTACCGCATCCTCTTTTTGGGGTCCCCCAGCAGAGTCTCTGGGAACTGGGAGAGAGTTTTAAGTTGTGTCTCAAAGCGCAGCCCTGAGATGTTGATGACCACCCTCTCACAACACTCATGGTCAGCCTCTGGGTCATAGTCCTGCGGATGCCCCGGGTGTGCCGCCGCCTCGTCAGAGGGGTCGGCTGTGGCAACAGTCATTCTGCAGGGGGAGGAGGCCTGCACTTTTCAGTGAGTCTGGGTCCTGCAGCCTGGAGAACTGCAGGCGGGGGCCAGGAGAGGGAGGGGGCTCAACACTGTAAAGACCTGACGGCCACAGGATGTCACCTAGGATCTGACTGCATGTAGAACAGAGAAAGCAAAGACAGACAGCAAGGTCAGGCAAACCTGAAACATGATTCAGCACTCAATACTTCCTATGTTTAGTTCAGAGATGTCAGGAGTTTGCGTAAGCCTGAAGATCAAACAACTCAAAATAGAAGAAAATGAAGCCACCCTCTAAAAATTGTCATAAGATCTCATATGAATTACATGAAGTTACACTGTCGTGAGAAAGCTGTCGGAGCTAAAATGAATCAGATCACGGAAACTTGAGACTGTCACTCCTGCTCCTGACTTTGGAAAATTAATATGTAATTAAGCAACCCGCCTTGCATATAAATTGCTTCAATGCAGGTAAATGCAGAGGCTAACAGGCAAATAACACTTGCAGAAGCTCATAAATTAGGACACTGATCTGCTGCAATGGACAATATGTACTGAAATGAATGGGAATACCTTTTGTAGTGAAGCCATGCATGAATATAGCAATGCAGCAGACACCAAATTCATACAGACAGCCTCCTGTCTAGAATATCATGGAAAGCCTCTGCAGTCTAAACACCAATGTATGTGACATGTTTAATATTCACTGTTGTACCAAATACACAGCTGGCACATATAAACGACTTCAGTCTAGTTTTTAATGGAGCATTTTGGTCTTGAAATGGTGCCTGTTACTGAAATATTCAAAAACGTCTATAAATAATTTATCCATAGAAGGAAATAGGTTCCAAGAGAAAAACTGTATCTCTCCTCTGCATCATCTCCGCTCACAAAGTAGGAGCACAGTTTTACAAAATAAAACGCTTATGAAACACACAACAAATATATAACTAGAGGTTTACTGGTCATTATCCCTTCTTCTGGTGCAGTGCAAATCAGTCCACCAACTACAAAATTTCTATTAACATTCAATCGAAATCGAGATGATAGGTAAAGCTGCTTTAATTTCATACATACCTGCAGACATCTTTTTTCCTATCTGGATATGATTTGATGCTCCTGCTGGACGCTGGTGTCAGGCTAGTGAATAACCAGCTGCGCTAACCAGGGCTTCTGTCTCCAGTGCAGGTATAAAATGAATTTCCAATTTGGGACAGTCGATGATATTCACCTCATGTTGTCTGCGGCATCCTTGCCGTGTACACCGGGTACAGTATGTGCGGGTGTGTCCTCGCTTTCCCCTCCCCGACTCCTTTCCTCCGGGTAGGCTGTCGTGGGATGGCGATTGAAAAAAAAAGGGAGGAGGGAACCGATCAAGGAGGTGCTGGTTCTTCCCTTAATAACCAAAGGTGCTGGGATCAGCAGAAAAAAAAAAAAAATCTTCCTCCACTGTTCTCCTCCACGCAAGTATGACTGTGTGACGAGCTGCTGACTGCAGACAGCCGCAAAGGTAAATAGTCCTGATAAGGTGCTCAGAGAGGCAACATCTGCAAAGGGGGAAAGATGCGAGGCGAGGAGGAGGAACGGATCTTAAAAATATAATCTTATTAGCAAGATTTAATAATTTGGAGGCGTGTGAAAATAATTCGGTTGCTCAGAAAATTTAATCTATGCATGCGTCAGTCAGACAATTTACATTTTTATTTATAATGTAGGCATGCACTTGCCACATAAATTAGCATCTCCACAAGATTCCAGATTGAGCTGCAGATATGCTCGGGCAGAGTCAGGAGCGTCCCAGCATCTAATGCAGAGACAGTTCTGAGAATTTCCTAATAGCCTACATGGTGAGCAGAGCAGCCTCCTCAGACACTGACTTGAAACGACATGCGTGAAAGAACCGCCCTACGTAGTGGGCTAGAAGATTATGCAATTTCACTTAGCCAGAGGCCCACGCACACACACAAACACACATGTAAAGCGGCCTTTATTGGTCCTGCATGGTCTCAGCTCGGTGGGAGGTGAGAGATTTTTAGGTTAAAAAAAAAAAACTTTCTGGGCGAAATATCTCTGTTGTCAGCCTTGGCCGCAGGGCTGGTATATAAAGCGTAGTCAAACCTGCAGTCAGGCATTGCTATGCATACCAAGAGACGGGCTGGTGATGGAGAAGGCAAGGGCGGAAAAACGCGCTCCCCATCTGCTCTACAGCTGAGCACTTACCTTATCTGCAGTGTGGGCAATTTAAAGGGGTACACAACTCTACCACTATTCAGCAACACTGCTGATGGTAAACTGATAACGTCTTTTCAAAGTGTAATGCCAAAATTAAAGGTAAAAGGGATTTATTTCAGTATTTAATTTCTTTTCAAATTCTTTGAGGTATTTTTGTGACACAAAAAGCAGTGACAGCGGTGTGACGGTATATCAAACTGTGGCTGTTATTTATTTAAGAATAATAAAAAAAAACATTTAAGCACGCTCATGCAAGAGCATTGTCCAAGTAACAACAGAAATGCTTGTTCGAGGAGACATTTTCGGTCTTCTGTCTTTTCTCTGTGCTTTATTAGTATGTTAGAAATAACAACAGTTTTACTTATTTTTTATTGCTTGTTCACAGCAGTTACACTTGCAGTTTTTCCTGGCAACACGCTTCATGAATAATAGATATGATGGAGGGACTAAAATAGAGCAAAACTTCCATCATTGTGCTTTGCTAAATTCAGAATAAAGAGCAAACGGTGTCCTTTCATCACTGTTGATACTGGAGCTGGGAATGAAAGCACCATGGCCAGAAATGACCTCCCCAGAAGCCAAAGGTCAGTGGGATTCCCTTGGACGTGGAAGGGAGGGAGGTGGTTGAGGGAGGGACGCAGTGGGGAAGAGAGCAGGATGATTTGTGTGAGACCTGGGTTTGCCAAGGTTAGTACTGCCAGATCCTGAGACCATCATGACTCCCAGCCTCTTCCCTGCTGTCTGCCTGCCTGCCTTCCTGCTGCCACACAAGCTGATACCTCTCAGTATCTCTTAATGGCTTTCCCAGGTTCCTCATGACAGCATAGCCATTATTTATAAGCTGGGAGCCTGTTACAAAGAATGCAAATGCTGGCTTTAAAACTCAGTTCGCTTTGCATTAGGTGGCTTGCTTTCATTAAAAGCGAAGGGTCCCAGCACTGTAAATACTGTGTGTGTTTTAATCATATGGGGATGTGAAAATGGCTGGCCGTGTAAGTTGGCAGACGAGGGTTTCAACAATGAATTTGTTTCCAAGAGGTATTGATTTCAGGACTTGTCCTCATCTCCATCAGATGTTGTTTTGGCTCAGAGACAGGCAGAAGAGAAAATAAACTGGAGAACCGAGAGACTGAAGGGTCATTGTCACTGATGGAGTAGATGAGTGATAGGTCTCCTATTCACTATGTTGTTGATCCAAACAGTTTTTTTCTGCTGTTGTTTTAACTTTTCTGACACAAACATTTAGCTTTACTGCCATCTAATCATATGCAACAAGGAGGGTGTGACAAAGAGTTATTGTGCCCTTATTATATTTAAACTGTCAAGCTGTAATGCAGTCTGACTACTTGAATTTACATTCAACAGAAAATGTCAGTGAAATGAAAATAATATTACTACACTGGCAAACTTTGAGATACTACTGGTGAAACCTTTACTTACTGAAAAGATGCTGACTATGGTGTGTGTGAGAGAGAGAAGTTCCACTCTTATCTGGTGATTTATTCTAGTATTGTAACTGAATTTCAGTGCTGTCACTTTTTTATACCTTATTTTGAAAAATAAAACACATACAAATCCCTTTTTTCATTTTGCAAAATAGGGACAGTCTGAGAAATGCTGATGCTCTGTTGTTATTAGCTGACTTTGTAGCTCTATAGTTTTTTTTTTAGAAAGATAGGTGGGCATTGGTATAGCTCACTGGGTTGAGCAGGTGACCCATATGGCTAAAGGCTACTGCAGTTTGCTTTGTGTCTTCCCCCCTACTCTCTCTGCTAACTTTCCTGTCCACTCTCAACTGTCCTCTCATAATCAAGACTAAAAAAAGCCCCCAAAAAATAATTAAAAAGAAAGTTAGATGGCTTTGAAAATACTGGAAAATCACTAGCTGTATTCAGTGCTTCCAGATGACACAAAATGTGTGCTTACAATGTGGCAAATGTTGGTGCCATTTAGCCTGTGCAGTCCCTGGAGTGCAGTGGTCTTTTTATGGATGCTGGAGGTCTACGGTGCCTCCTTACTCCTTCATACTGCATTGCAGCAGCCACAGGTTTCCAGCACACACACACACACACACACACACACACACACACACATACACATACACACTGTATGAGCAAGGTTTTAAACAAAGGGTCCAAATTCCATCATGTATCTCTTCAAGACCCTGCTCTGCCTATTACAAGCTCAATAATAGCCAGCATAATGTGATAAGATGGAAGAGATGAGCGCTGCATATCGTGTTCATTCTTGGATTTTCTGCTGCATTAATACAGATTTTCTGCTTCCAGACATGATAATGCTACACTCTCCTGTGTAATTCCTCATTAGCAAATTCTCTCATGTAAAATCATCACCAAGACTCTTAGAACAAAAATCTTGCACTACAATCTCATCGTATACATTCTGGCAATTTTCTATTTCTTTTCACTCCTCAAGGTATCTGGCAGTCCCACAGCTTTACTGCTAAAGACTTTTTTTTTTTCCAGTGCATCTTCACTGAGACTCAATTTATTTAACCCTCTGGGAGATGAGTCATTTCAGCATTGCTGCTCAGGAACTGAGGTGCCCTGCAAAAGAGGAAGGTTACAAATACAAATATGGGACCAGGACTGTGGACACAAAAAATAAGTGGCTTAGGTACACGGATATAAAGCTATATGGCCCCTTTTGTCTTTAGTGTCCCCTGGAGCTAACAGTACATCTGAGGCAGAGACAAAAAGAGATAGACATGAAGAAGGGGTGGATAGAGAAGAGAGAGCCTTGTGCAAAGAGAGAGAGGAGAAGAAAAAGGGAGGGAAGGAGAGAGTCGTGCTCGTCAGATTGAGGCCCAGCAGGATGAGGGCAGATGCTGGAAAAGAGCCAGACAACAGGAGAGAGACAAGGACACTGGCCCACTGCGGTATACTGCCAAGCTGCATCTTACTTAGCCAGATACCATCCCAGAAATCGGCACATACACCCACTGCACAAGCTCATTTCTCAAAACTTATAGAGTTGTACAATACCTGTAGACATTTTAACATAACAAAGCTTGTATACTGCATGAGATATGTTGCTGTCAAGCAAGTCAAAAGTTTCTACATTCAGCATTTTGCTGAAATAAACACGCATCATCAGTAACGACAGCAGCAAAATGACCAAATATTTTTTGACTACATTCAATTCAGTGAGCCACCCTGATGCTGAAAGGAAGGTCTATGAGTCAGTGAGAGAGTGAGTCAGTGTCACTGTTGCAGGAATACCCTGATGCTGTATGAGTGAGTGAAATTTAAGTCAAGGTAAGTGCCTGTTTCAGGAACAGTAGGTTATTTTATGCCAAGGTCATAAGAAATAAGATAAGTACAGTCCACAGTAAGCTTTTCACATGCACAGCAGGGCTCTGTAAATGGAAGTGGTTACTTTATGCACCGCCATTGAATATTTTACCAAAGTGAGATTTTGCTCTCTTTTTTAAATTGTGAAATGGTGCATGAAATAATTTGCTATTAAAAAAAAAACGTGCATATTAATTTCTGGTTTGCAGTGTTTGACAAACACTGCAGCACACATGAACATTATGAGATGTGTGGAATTTACAGTGACAGCAACTGTGTCACTGATGATGCAATGGCCTGGTTTTTGTTTGCAAGTGAACCAAAACAAGTGCCTCAGCCTTGAGCAGAAGTCTGGTCTGCAGTCCACAGTGCTGCTGAGCAATGCAGCAGCCGCTCTGACTCACTGGACACCTGAGGGGTGAGCCAGGGCTGCACAGTTTCCAGGGTCACAGGGCCTTAAACTTATAACCCCAGTCATACCTGACTATTCTTTCTTGATATAATTCATCAAGGATATGTTGAGATGAACACAATCCTAGAAACAGTATCGGTACCAGAAGAAATTGTCCCAAGTCAGCATTGTCGCTATAGCTGGGCGAATCTTTTGCACAGCCTCCTACTGTTGCTACAGAAACCATTTCTAGGGGCAGCAGTGGGAGGATTTGGACTGTGACATCACTACAGTGTTTCTGGTGCCAATGAGATATTTCAGGTAAAGTTACAGCATGATGATAAAGCAATTTTTATCTCCTTGCAGTGAGGTGCATTAGTTAAATATAAATGTGTTCAGAAAAAGTGCAAAGTCTGGATTTTCACCTTTCTTGTTTCACAGTTCCACACCTGGAACATGTTCTCCAGCATATGGTGAAGACGCCTATAATACACTACAGTGCATTCACTTGTAGCTTTCTGTCTGGCCTGTGGGGGGATGGATATATGCTTTCTCTGATATGCTTTCTGGGCTTTTCTTTGTCTCACTGAAAGCCCTGAACACTGAGTCTTGATGCAGAAGAGTGAACTTTATGAATAGCCCCCAGAGTGCCATTACATGTTCACAAAAGAGCAGATGGATGAATGGCACCCAGAGAAACAATGGCAATATGTCTCATAGTTTCTATTTTTGGCAGCACTGAGTTACAGTTTTAGGGCAAATACCCTACTACATAAAAATATCATCGGTGCAGGAAGAAAAATGTCCAGTGCTGGGAGTAATTGCAGCAGACACAGCCATTTGTCATGTGCGTGCTTCGGTAAAGTTCAAGGATGACATGAGGCACCTCTCCTGGCAGACACTCCCCATGTTGGCATGCTGGGTATCATAGGAGGTAGCATGCTGCTGTGAGGCATGACTCCTCTCATGTGGTGAATGTTGGCATGACGAGAACAGCAAGAGAAAAGGGGAAGCCCAGGGTCTCCTCCAACCCCCCCTCCCCAAACAAAATGAACACAATCCTGGATTTGCATCCTTGCATCTACCTGCAGCAGCAGTGTCAGAGATCACCAGCTGTGAAGCTGACTGAGGTTTTCTTTGCATGTGTGTTTATGTACCATGCATGTAAGCTCAAGTGTATGCGCCTTCCCCTCTCCAGCGCTTTCTGTTTTCTAATGATCAAGATCCCACAACTGAGTGCACTGAGGCATACCAGCTCTCACTGTCTTACATCTGTGCAGTACTCCGGCACGCTCATTCACATGCACACCCGGAGAAGCACATGCACATTCACAGAGCAACAGCGGCACAACTTGACATGTCACATTTTTAAACTGGAAGACACATACATCAAAGACACAAGTGTACACTAGAGTTGTGCAATTAATGGAATTTTAATTTTAGTTACAATTTTGGTTTTCCGTGATTATGAAAACAAATTAAAACGATATCGCACATTGGCATTTGTTTTGTCAGCACAACCCTTTCCTTCTCAGATTCACTGCCTACCAGGCCGTGTCATCTTTGGTTCTGTTCATTATTCAGTTAAGTTATAATTAGAATTAAAAGATATTCACTTTTAATAATAACATTTTTTTTCTAATTAAGTTCAATAAATGTACTTTCTTTCCCCAAAGACTATGCTTTGTTGTGTTAAATACTCATTGTCTCAATACTGACCAGAATAAATGGGATTTTCTTTTTTCCCATAACTGAGCAGCCCTACTGTGAATCCTGCTTTAGATCTCTTATTCTTAATTCTGTGCTGACCGTATTAAATCGTTTTAACATCTGTGCTGACAGCCAAGTCTCATAATTATGTAAGTGCAGTTGGGTCTTTGTACAAACCTCTTTTTCATTTAACAAAAGGAGCTGATGTTTTCATTTGTTAAATGGTGTCTGCAATAGCTGAGCTTAAGCTGACAAAAAAGTCTAAAACATAGAAACCATCTCATCAGAATGAACAAGATTACAATCAAATGAGTTATATAGTTATTTTATCAGTTTAAAGAAAAACAACACTAATGTCCATGTGGAGTCATAATATCCCAGCCTAACAAGTTCATCTCTAATGCAGTCCTTACCTCTCCCAAAACCAGAACATAAATAGAAGATACGCTGAACTGCAGGTTGCTAACACAGTCGTCGAGCTCTGTAGGAGATGATTAACGGTGCTGGGAAAATTGCAGGCACCATTTCATTTTCCCCTGGTTAAAAATACATTGAAGAAGGGCTTCAACTTACTCCTGTAGGGGAGACAAAAGGTACAAGACCACTCAGCAGTTCTAAGGCAATGCACCTGGAGTTGCGGGACACTTGGTACCTTGTCTGCAGAACTGAGGTCTGCATGTAAAACAGAAAACTCAGCAAAAAAGGGGCTGATGGTTAAACCAAACTGCTTTACTTTAAAGTATAATCATTTTAAAGGTGACTTTAAGTCACCTGAAGGTTTCTGTGCCTCTTCGAATGTTAGGTTCACCTTTCTCAAACTTTTTGTTTTCTATGTTTGTGTTTCTGTGAAGTCTATAACAACAGATTTGAAGAAAAATTAACTTTTGTAAACGTGGATCAAATGTTACAAAAGCCAGGGAGTTTTAGCCAGTTCTAAGGTGTTATCATTAGGACTACACCTTACCATTACAAAGAAATCCTTAACCTGCACACAACCAAATGATTTCAAAGTGAATTTGTAGATTCCTTTGCAACACATTATGAATATGAGTGCAATGTTATAGGAAGTCAAAAACATGATATAATCATGACAACCTTTCTGCAAAGGAATGCACAGGGCTATTATTACATCCCTTCACTTATTCTTGGTTAATGTTTCATCATTTTGTTTATTTGTTTCAGTGCTGCATTGCAACCACAGGATGTTACATGTGATGCTACAATAAGGGATTTTGCTCTGTAACAAGCAAGCATACTGCAAAGCAAATTTCCAGTAACCTTGATGTTCTGTTCTGTGTTTGTTCAAAGTCGTGTTAAGTGTAAGAAAGTTTTTTTTTCTTTTTTTCCCCCTAGCTCTGGCTCACAAACTGTAATTCACTTTGTCTCATGGGAAACATGAGAATTATGGGTCATACTAAATGCCTCTGGGTGGATTTTTACAGTAGTTTCCTGACCTCCATGACAAATCCCAGATGGTCACATTTGCTGGTTCCAGGACAAAACACTTTTTTCCTCAGTGGTGCATGTGTAACAGTAGTAATAATAACAATAATAATTGCTAGAGTGATAATTTTTTCTTCACCAAACACAATATTTTTTCCCATGGTCTGAATAAAACCCAAGGTGCACAATGTACGAAGAAGTGGTTCCCCTTCCCTTTGCCACAAAAAGGGCTTGCACATCTCATGAAGGCAACAAAATGCTTGAATGACCATAAAGTATTGTTCTTGCCATAAAGTCTACTTTTAGAATGCCATTAATTTCCTGGTGACACTACGACATGAATTCAACATTGAGGTCTTAGTGGTGACTTTGTGCTGGACATCATTAAACTTAGAAGTGTATTCTACCATGCTTGTGTATGTAAATAGGAAAAACAGAAGCAACATCCCTGGAATCAGTCATAAACACGTAACTGAATATTAAGGTTTCCAGTAATTATAGCAAAAAAGTTTAACCTTCTCAAAATAGTGGCTCTTCTCAACCTTTTAATACCCAGACTTGTATAGTCTGATGTACCTAATAAAAAGGTAACTTAATTCTCATTTGTTATCTCATTCACAGACAAAAATGTACCATATTTTACCCTTTAATGAAGTTACTTATGTCTGGAATCAGCTCTATGCCTGAGAGGTCAAACTCTTTGCAGACGTCTTTTGACAAACTGCTATAAATCTCCATTAAGAACAGCCCAGACAGACTCTCTAAGATTCTCGAGGGGTAGTCATGCTTAAAATCTACAACCAAAACATAGATACAGAACATTTAAAACGTGACCCTATTTTACAATTTTTTTTTACAATTTTTGGTCTCCAAGACTTCAAATAGTAGTAATGTGTAATATTCTGTAGCACACTTTTTAAAGTACATTTTTAAAAACATTTTTAAAAGCAGTTCTCTTCTTCAAATCATTGATATGCCTTTTTTCAAGTTATTAAAGATGCTGTGAGATGACCTTATTACACACAAGTTAGTCAAAACAAAACACTGACTATGTTACACCTCAGATTTTATCTCCCAAGTTCAATATTTAAGCCCTTCCTAACAGTAATAAGCCTACTGACGCACTAGAGGGCAGTACTGAGCTATCTTCAGGGCTATTAATTCTGTGCTGCTTCAATACAACGTCTCAGTTTGAAATCATGCGTGACTCAACCCACTGTTTAGAGGCATTACAACCAAGTGAACTACTTAATCATAAAACAAGTAGTTTATAAAAAATGGTGATGTCTAGTTTGTCACAGTACATACTAAAAAATGTCAGTCACATAATGCTGATAGAGCTCCAGTTGCTCCAAATAAAAATAATTAGATCTGAAATTATTATGTGATTAACATGTGAAAAACAGGTTCCAGCTTCAAATGTTAACATGTCAGTTTTGTCAATACTTTTTTTTTTTTTGGCTTTTGATGTTTTACTTATTATGTCATTCTAAAGATTAAATCATTAATCATTTAATATAGAAAATAATCAACAAATGAATCTATATGAAAACAATTGCAGCTCTCCTCTAAAATTAACAGAAGCAAAGTCATAACTGAACTTTTGTAAACCCCTCATGTATGATGCAAGCAAGCATGTTATATTAGAGGAAATGGAGCTCTGTAATTAATTTTAAGTCTGCTTTGAGTTTTGCTGTCTGTTTGTGCCACTTTGTACCAAAAAGCTCACGTGCACAAGTCTGCAGGTGGGGATTAAAGGCAGCTGACATCAGCTGGCATGCCAACTCAAATAATGGAGCTTTTACATCTGAAAGAGAGTAGCATTCAGTAAAGCACTGACACTGCAGCTTTTCATTATGTTCATAAAATCTGAGGCTATGGGCTAATTTTCCTTACATACTCGTAGTAATAGCACTGCTTGACTGATGCTGTCTTAGCCATCTTTAAGGAAACTGATGAATCATTAAACTTGACATGTTACTTATCCAAAATAATATGCACCATTCGCCCCACCTCCAAGGACAAGAAGCAAAACAACAGTTTGTGAAGATGCAACACAATGCCACGGAAGCCTGAGAGGGGGTTACCCAGGAAACCACCGTCGTCATGGAGACTGCATCACAAGGCGGTTCAACAAGCAGAAGGCGTGGACGCGCGGCGCGTTCTCCCTCCTTTTATCCACGCTGTTTTCATTCTGTCATCATTGCGCACATGACCTCAATCACACAATTATTCACAGTTTTCTTGTTTTCATGTTTCTCCTGCTTGCTTTGGACAAAGTTTGCCAAGATGCAGTGTATTTATTCTAAAAGAAATATACTAGTGACAGTTTGAGCAGAGATCAGTTAATTTGAGTTTTATTCAATATAGGCTATATAGGCAGTTCTGAATAAAAATACAACTGTACGAAAAGCTCAACTTATAATTTATGATAAGCGTTTCCATCAACACCACTCTGCGCTTTTATTACCTGAATAATAATCCGAACAACATGTGGACAGGTTATGATATTAAATATAACCTAAGCAGGCATTTGGCTATATAAATTACCATAGTCTATTGATTTCCACGAAGCACAAGACGTCGTTTTTGGACTGGCGGGTAGATTCAGTAGAAGACTATATGCTACACGTTTATCCCAGTCATGAACACCAACAACGTTCGCATTATAACATCAAGATATGTAGGCATCGTGTGGCACTATACACTGAAAAATATCTGTTTTAACAAGCTTTTTTAATGGTGCATTCTGAATTGAAATAAAGGCTTTCTCAGTGCAAATGATTTTTGGGTTATATTAATACTTGTTGATCGCAGAGAAACACTCAAAACAAGTAAATCTACACTGAAGCATTTTCGTATTTTTTTCTATATTTGATTAAGCGTAAATAAAATAAGGATTTATGCCTTGTTAAAACAGAGATTTGCAGCTCTCATCCACAGATATGGACTGACACGTTACGATTGGCTATATAAAAATATCATAGGTACTATTTCTTCATGCTTCATAAATGATCCATTGTGGGGTTCATTTACACGTCTGTGAAGATCTTTTTGATGTTCACGCAGTTCTGGTTGTTTTCGGTGGTGAAGTTGGGCTGTTTGAACGCACTGTTGATGCCCTCATCTATCACCATGTATTCTGACTTGCTGAGAGATGAGGAGCTGCACGACCTCCTCAGCTCCTCTGAGGGGAGGTGTTCACAGCTACCTGCAGTGTGATACTGTGGGTACTCCTCTCCGTCAGTCTCTCTGTGGTAAAAGTAGTTGAAATTGGACACAATCACTGGCACGGGTAAGGCAATGGTCAGCACGCCTGCTATTGCGCACAGAGAGCCCACTATTTTACCACCAATAGTGACTGGATGCATGTCTCCATAACCAACTGTGGTCATGGTGACAACTGCCCACCAAAAGGCATCTGGGATGCTGGAGAAACTCGAAGTGGGGTCGTCTGCTTCTGCAAAGTAAACAGCACTGGAGAAGAGAATAACTCCGATGAAAAGAAAAAATATGAGCAAGCCGAGCTCCCTCATGCTGGCCTTGAGGGTCTGTCCCAAAATCTGAAGTCCTTTGGAGTGTCGCGAGAGCTTAAAAATACGAAAGACCCTCACCAGTCTGATCACCCTCAGGATGGCGAGGGACATCGCCTGCTGGCCGCCGTTGGTTTGCCTCTCGGCCAGCTCTGTCCCCAGAGTGATAAAGTAGGGGATTATAGCGACGATATCAATGATATTCATTATGTTTTTGGAGAAGGTAGTTTTGCTGGGGCAGGCAAAAAACCTGACCAGCAATTCAAAGGAGAACCAAATTATGCACAACGTTTCTATCACAAAGAAGGGATCTGTGAACGGGCTTGACACGTAGGGAGCAGTGCCGTTAACTGTGGGTGCCACTGTGGCTTGGTCTCTGTCATCCCGGAATTCCGGCAGAGTCTCCATGCAGAAAATAACAATTGAAATTAAAATAACAAGCACTGAAACGATGGCTATCCCCCTTGCTGGACCAGAGCTTTCTGGATACTCAAACAACAGCCAAACCTGCTTTTGGAAATCATTTTTGGGGAGGACGCGCTCCTCTTCTTTTATAAACCCTTCATCCTCGCGGAATTTCTCCATGGCCTCCTCTCCGAGTTGGTAAAACCTGATCTCCTCTGAGAAAATATCAATGGGGACGTTAACAGGTCTTCGTATGCGCCCCCCTGACTGGTAGTAGTAGAGGATGGCATCAAAGCTCGGTCTGTTCCTGTCGAAGAAGTACTCGTTCCTCAGCGGGTCAAAGTAGCGCATCCTTTTCCTGGGGTCCCCGAGCAGCGTGTCTGGGAACTGGCTGAAAGTTTTAAGTTGCGTCTCGAAGCGTAAACCCGAAATGTTGATGACCACCCTCTCGCAGCATCCCTGCCGGCTGCGCTCATATCGGTCCACCGACAGGTGAGGCGCTGAGAGCACGGCGGACTCTTCCAGCATGTTTTCTACCGTCATGACGCCCTTCTCCTCCTCGGCATAACCCCGGTTGTCAGACTCGTTGTTGCCCCTGTGTCCCGCTGACGAGGGCGGAAGGATCACGCTGGAGGTCTGGTCATCCATACAGGTGGTTTTCGGTCTGGAGGAGCAGAGTGCGGCCAGCCAAAGCTTACAGCTTTGGAGAGCTGAGGCCGACGCCACTTACATCTCCTCTAACCATCACCTATCTCTGCCTATCCACACGCTGAAGCGCTGCACTCCCCTCTGGCTTTTTTTTT
>VUQI01013838.1:48497-74706 GCA_015106735.1 Paratilapia polleni
AAGTGTGGCTTTGGATAACCAAACAGCCCAGCGGAGACACACATAGACATTAGAATTCCCATAGCCTGCACTTTTGTTATCTTGAACAAAAAATACAGTATTTGTCCAAATATGATAAAACATGAGACGTGTTGGGTTCATTTACTGGAGCGAGCAGAGCTTGCCGAGTGTTCACACAGATACAGCAATTCATGCACACAATGAAGACAGCAGAAAGTGACATATTTATTCAAAAACGTCCGCTCCAACTTTAAATGTGTCACATTTGATACTGCTCACATTTGTTCTCTCAGCACATCTCACTAAACAAACAAGTAAGAGATATTGGACACAGTGGCTGTTCATGCCACACCAAAGGGAGGTCTCACTCCTTCCTGCCTGTGCAATTGCCTTAGCTCAATGATTTATGAAAAGGAGAACAATCTGTGCACAGATGGGACATAGATATAAATATTCTGACCAGTCACAAGAAGGCCAGAATACTCATCTACTAACTCAGGTGATCTATGACACAAAGAGAATTGAAGCTATGCTATATACAAAAAAATGCTGCTAATAAAGGGTGGAGGGAAAAAAAAAAGGGAAAATGCACAAAATAAATGAGTTGTGTTTCTGTTCTCCAAGTCATAAAGCTAATCAATCTTACTTCACTTCTAATCTTTAATATATCTTCAAACAAATTTGACAAATAAATATTAAGCTTCAGATTTTCACCATAATGTTACATTTTCTTGATGTGATTTGATCGCATGTGATCCAAGTCAGGACAATTTGTTTGTCATGACAGTTGTTTGCTACCTACACCTGAGATTGCTGGGCCAAAACATCAGTGTATATATATATATATATATATATATATATATACACTGATGTTTCCCGGGCGATGAAAAACCCTTTGAAAGCAAGATGCTCATTACACTGTTTTACTGATTTTAACAGTAAAGTCAAGTCAGCTCTAACTGTAAATCAGATAGCAAGACTTTACTGGATGATGCTATCAGAAATCAATGGATCTACTGAATGGCTGATACAATCAGCTGAGTCTGTCTGCATTTAACATTAATGAACTCAAACCGACACCAAGCTGTGACGATGGACAAGAGGATGCCTGACACGATCTCAAGGGAGTCGACATGGCAGAAACTGGAAAGTGCAGGAAAGCTGGGCTTGTCTGGGTTAATTGACAAAATTAGATGCTTTGGATTCTTATTAGAATGGATGCAACAATTTTTATACTAATGATTTGTTTTTTAATATAAAAAATTGCCTTTCAAATAAGCATCATTTGTAATGTGGATTCACACAAGCTGAATTTTAATTGTACATCACTGTCCTTTGATTAGTAGAGACAGACTGACAGACTACTATGCCATCTATTGATTTTTACTTTCACCACACTGTGTCCTACATACTATATCCTACATTACATTACACTCCTCTAAGACTGGGTGCAGCACGAAATGCATGCTGCTGTCTATATATAGTCATCATTATATTACAGCAATACCTGGGCATGAATAAAGCATTTGTTCTAAGGTAGAAGCCTGTAAAGCTGTCAATTTCTGAACAGTCAAAGTGCGTCATCTGATACACTCCCCTGCATGTCTAGATCTGGTCAGACCATAATAAATTCTAGTCTTGGACTGTCACAAAGATGAAGTCACTCATGCCTTCAGGGCTTTATTCTGCATGCCATGCTGCTGCTTCTGCAGCTGCTGCTGACATTTTCTCTACTACCACAAGTCCTTTTAATATGATCTGGGCAAACCTCCTTCACAAACAAAGCTTAATTAACAAATAATTTTGAATTTTCCAGTAGGCGATCTATGTATCTGTATCTGTTGTTGTTGTTGTCGTTGTTCCCACAAAGAGAAAAAAAAATCCCTGGGAGAATTAATTTGCTCTTTCTTCTAATGAGCAGCTGGACAGACATACCTGCCCTGTCACTGCTCCTCTGAGGATATAGGCATCAAAACAGGATGTGTTATGCTATACATTTACTCGCACAGATATTAACAGGCTACAGAGATTAGAAACATATGATACAATAAAAATGAGTGTTATTGGAATTACTATCTAAATATCAAAAAGTTTTATTGTCATCTTATATACATTTCTAAAAACAATTTCAAAAGGACAAAAAAACCCTTCTGGTATGATTTATTCAACTGCACTTAAAAAAGATGTAATATAAAGATGTAAATAACAACAAAAGTAGCTACTTGCATCTAAGTAGGATAATTGCAGAAAGTCACATTTAAGTTAAAACAATAGACGTGAAAGCATGCTTAGCAAAAACAATGTCACCATGAATCCACAGGAGGGCAGCAGATAGATTTTGTTAATTCAACACTCCCTCACACTCTTGGCAGACCAGTGATGTGTTCTAGCCATCTTGTTTCAATCCTGTGGCCACTCAGAAGCAGTGCTGCTGGACTGAAACACACACCAGAAAGATTAACTGAAAATGACAGCAAAAGCTTAGTAATGCTTTGTATCGTAACCCTCTCCCATGTGGAAAACTGACCCACCAACCTGAGTGTGGATTAAGGATGTTTAAACTGAAAATCACGTGCTCACTGTAGCCTTAGAGCTCAGGGTCTCTGAAGTCAAGGACACAAATGTGCAGTTAAGCATGGTGCAGAAAGCTCTGCACAGTTTTTGGTTAAGGTCACAAACTAAAAAGTAAACTTACCTCAACATAACATATGCAATGAGTACTGACTGAGTAGTGGCACCCGTTTGAATATTAGTTATGTTCCAGAAGGTTTTTACTGTACATTCAGGGCCACTGAGACACCAACAACTGACCAGACAAAATGAAAAGAAAATTAGTACTCATAAATCTTCGACAACACATCAACTTTTTGAGAACACGCATTACTCCAACTGTGTCTGCAGCCATGTTGGGAATCATGTGATATAGACTGGACACATCTGGTGTCCAGATTGCCAAATAATTGCCATATAGTTTGTGTATTTATTTTTCATGGTACAAGAGGGCCTAGTTGAGTTCAGTTGCGTGACACCAGGTCACGTGATTACATTTCAGACAAATTTTGATTTTATGCCATATATTTACGAAAGAACCCTCTAGGATAAAGTGTCAAACAGGCTTTAGGTTTGTTGGCTTCTTCTAAGTTTCATAGCTGGTGTCAAGTCATGATCCATAAATGTGAATACTTATAACACTTATTTATATATTTTCAGTGAGCATAGTAGTGATTTTCTTGCTTATAGCAGCTTTCAAATATACTGACAAGCAATAATGTCATTTGCTTGTTGCAAATGTTTAAATCACTGAAATCACTTTAGCCTGACTAAAGATTTACCCTTGCGTACTAATAAAGATTTTTGTTAGAAAGAACTAGTTGAAAGATTTCTGGGAATCAACACATTTCAGGACTCCCCCAAATATTTAATGGAAGTATATTTTTTTCTTTATAACTATGGGGTTGTCAGTGTGCAAAGGTACAACCCTGCTTCTAAAGAACTTTGGACACTTTTTGAAATGTGAATAAAAACAGAATGCAAAGATGTTCAAATTGTTTGAACATGCTAACTAAATAAAAACAGTATAAACACAACAAGAAGCATCTAAGTTCATTTAAATTTGATGCCAACGAGTCGTTTCATGTTTGCGACTGAGTTGCATCACTTCTTCTTCTAAAAACACTAAGCATTTGGAGACTGAGGGGAATAATTGTTGTCATGTAGAAAGCAAAAAGTTTTCCCATTCTTACTTGATATAGGATTTCAGCTCCTCATCAGTTCAGGGAGTTTTGTGTCGCATCTTATAACCAAATGTTTTCAATGAGTAAAAGGTCAGGATTGCAGACAGGTCATTTTAGCACTAAGATCTTTTTTACTACCAAGGAATTCTGTTGTAACATGTGCAGCATGTGATTTTGCTTTGTCTTTTGGTTAAATAAGCATCAGGTTGGAGTGGCACTTCAACTCACAGTTGATCTCTCAAGGAGCAGAGCAAGAACTACTGTCACCTGGTACAATGGAATCAAAAACTGTCTGACAAAGACTCACTGGAGAGGAAATTGAATAATATGATGGATCACCACCACAGTGACCTGGACAACCTACTGGTAGGTAGGTGGTAGAAGCTAGCTGGTCAGCACTGACTGATCTTTCAAAATAGCAGCTACGGGACTGTTAATTAGTACAACGAAAGTAGATGGCATTGCTCTCTTGGACAGATGAAAAAATGTAAATAGAAATGCTAACACAACTGTGCAAATATACTTTGGCGGCTGTTACTGCGACGGCCTGCCTAAGTAAAGTCTATGTGTGGGAAACACTAAAATGAGCTTGGCTGAGATAAGGTAGAGGCATTTCTGGCTCACGTGTTTTTTGTTTTTTTGTTTTTTTGTTTTTTTTGCATTTGTGGATACAGAGAAACTGTATTCACTGACAAAAATCTTACTAAACCTGTGCAGTGACATCCATTACAGAATAATATTTGTTTTTAAGGAATGGCTGAGATCCCAAAGATCTCATTCAGTACAGGCTTTCAACTTTTTCTCTTGTGTACAGATATTTCTCTGGTCTATCTTTTTTGAAACATGCTGCTGCAATTAAATTCAAATAGGCATATATTAACATTTTACAGTTTCAACAACTGATGTTTTCTTTCTACAATTTTTAATATAGGGTAAAATCATTTTCAAGTCCTTTTACATTTTACACAGCATTCAAATTTTTTAGAAATGGTGAGGGCAGCAAAAATGTCTGCAAAAATTCACGAGACAAATGAAATCTGGAACAAGGCCCAGAGGATGTTAAACAGCATACCCATACTATTCATGTCCTTAAAAAAGCTACCAGACCCTAACTGAACTGATACCACTGGTATCAGTGCTAATACTGACTTTATCAAGCAGTTTGAGTACAGACCGCAACATGACAGCCAGTGAAATTGAGTGTTTGTGCTATCATATATCCACATTCAGTCATTTCAAGCCAAAGCAGTCCCTATTCTCCGATCACCCTTTGTAAAAATGATCCCAATGAGTTCCACCTAGTATGTTATAGACTTCAAATCTGGGGAAAACAGAGCACTACCACTAGTTAGTACACTCCAGAAGCATCAGAGAAGGCAGAGATTACTTTAAATCTGTAGTTTAATGTCTAGTTTATACCGGAAGGCTCTGCCAAATAATTAGTAATAATTAGAATAAAATTTAGGGAAAGAAAGTGTTATGTCCAATAAACTACAGTTAACATATGTTAGGGAATGAAAACTAACACACTTGGTTTGGGTTGAAGAAAGATTTCTCAGCTTCATATCGTGACTTACCTCTTCACTGCATGTAAGACATACTATTTCCTATGTTGACACTGGACATAAATCTTGAAGCAGGGATTTATCCAATATGACAAAATTCCTTGGATACCAGCCAGGCATGAAAAGGATAGCAAAACCAACTCCTGAAACACAATATACCCAATTGTCCTTATGTGACAATTGGGTATATTATAAGGATGTTCACAAACATAGAACACAAAGCTTTTCCAAGTAATACAAAACATACGATATGATTATAGCTAGCAGATTGAAAGATAATTACACAGGCTCTCTAAATAACCACGAAGGGATAGAGGTAATATGAGGGAAAATATAGTTTTACATTTTAAGAAATCACTTCCAAGTTTTCCAAGAAAATATTATCTTCTTTCTTTCTGTGTGGGGCTCCTTGGCAGGAAAAGAGAAAAAAAAGGACACTTTGTTGGATCTAAACTTACAGCGTTTACTGTATTTATCCCATTCATGCATCTGCAACTGCAACATGATGGTAGAGAGGAATTACCTATAAAAAGACACGCCTGTATTTTGCTCACTTAGCAGAGGTGGAAGGTTTGAGCGCATACAAAGGTTCAAAGTTTGGAGTGTCACCTGATCCTCTGTGTGTGTGTGTGTGTGTGTGTGTGTGCGTGCGTCCACGCATGTGTGCATGGTAGTGGGGGGTCCTCAATGCCTTGGGGCAATAGTATAATAGGCACCAACCCTCCCCAGGGGCCAAAACCTCGCCAGTCACTGGACAAAGTGTCCCGTCTTAGCCATATTTGATTTCAAGGGCCAATCTTTGAATTGATGGGCTGAGGGCAGGTACAAAAAACGGCCCAGGAAGAAGACTGGGCTCTTCTGATTTGCTTTATAACATTAGTAAGGCGGTTGAGATTGCTGAGGTTGTTGTTGTTGCTGATGTTGTGGTTGCTATTGTAGTTGTTGTAGTGGTTGTGGTTGTTGTTGAGGTTGTGGTTGTGGTTGTGGTTGCTGTTGTTGTGGTTGTTGTTGTTGTGGTTGTTGTTGTAGTGATTGTGGTTGCGGTGGTTGTTGTGGTTCTTGTTGTAGTGGTTATGGTTGTGGTGGTTGTTGTGGTAGTTGCTGTTGTTGTTGTATTTGTTATAGTGTTGTGGCTGTTGTGGTTGTTCTTGTTCTTGTTGTGTTTTAAAATATGTTAGGTTTGGAAAAAATGTGAAAAAAAAATTTGCTACCAGGGCTTCTCAACAGAAAATATGAGCTTGAGACTTTACAAAGAAGTCTGTAACTGTAACTGAGGAAATGGCCCTGAATAAAACAGTCAATTTATAACAAGCACATTCGATGTTGGGAAACATTCCAAGTGGATGACAGACAAATATTCGTGGAAAAATGGTGTATGTGACAGCAGACTCCTCTGTCAAACTGTGGTTTCCACTGATTCAGTATACCATCCTTCAGCACTAAACTGCTGGGCAGTGGCACTGAATCAATGCCGGAGGGCATCAGTGGTGGGAGTTGAGCCAGCCCAGAGATATAGTGCCTTGTAGAGAATAGCAGATCATATCACAAACCCCTATTGTAGCAGAATGTTACTTTGACTGACGTATATCCTCTGGCACTGAGATCTTATAGAAATCAATGACTATCTTGAGTAAATTCCAGTTCAGCAGACAAAGCCTTCACACATCACAGATCAAGTTTCTTTCTACAGCGCAACAAATTCTTTGCTTGTTGAACATAACCACCACTGTGAACATTTTATTTTATTTTATGCACAGTCACAAGTTAATAGAGCATAGTAATACGTCTACTATTGGGGAACCCACTGGTCCAAAGGTCTGCGGGTCAACAGATAAAAAGAGAACAACATGCTGTGAAGAGGCCAATGAAAGGATAATGAAAGTTTGCTGCCAAATGTGCCATTTTAAAGTGTCCAAATTTTCAGGATATCAATTTAAAAATGTATGGTATTCCCAAGAAAATATTCAGAAATAATATGATATCTATCATTCGATATAATTTGCAATGGCAATTAATGGGTTACATTAAAGTAATACCGTGAAACTAAAGTAAATGTGCTTGGAATCAAAAGGTATAAACAAATATAACTGTATATTTCTCTAAAGAGAACACAATTAAAGAAAATAACAGAGATACGTTTTAAGCATGTCTATGTAGTGTGAGATAGGATGTCCATCCCATCTTTAGGGTAGAGACCAGCGAGAAAAAAAAAAAAAAAGAAACATCATCAGCACATCCGCATGACATCTGTGGTATATGAGAACTCATCTGTCAACAGTGAGTTCTCTCTGAGCGACACAACCTCCCACCAACAACACACACCAAACTCTTTCTAAACAAACACAAACGAGAGAATTGATCCCTCAATCATCATCACACAGCTGTAAACACAGATGTGCTGAGAATCATGTCATTTAACAGAAACAGATAAGGCTGAACAGGAAGTACAGTACGGTCTGAACATAACACATGCACACATGCGAGGACTGGTGTAGCCTATAAAAAGAACCATAAAAAAACCATATAATTTTAAATGAAGGGAAATGGTGAAGTGGAAAGAGTTTACATTCCAGATGTTCTATCAGCTACAAATATGGATTTGAGAACTACAGAGTTGCCAAGACAGCAAAGGCTCAAAAAGCTTACGTAGAACAGTGGTGAAATTATTTGAATTCTTTGACTCTATGAGAAATTTAATCCAATGCAGG
This sequence comes from Paratilapia polleni, assembly GCA_015106735.1. Taxonomy (NCBI): domain Eukaryota; kingdom Metazoa; phylum Chordata; class Actinopteri; order Cichliformes; family Cichlidae; genus Paratilapia; species Paratilapia polleni. Next base: position 56,505 of record VUQI01013838.1, read on the forward strand.
AATGGTTCTTTCTGTCACAGACAACACAGCCATTGTCCTCTGAGGTCAGGGAGCCTTTCCTGAAAGGCTATCTGCCTGGTGGCCCCAAGCTAATCTTGGCTGGGACGAGTGGAGGTCACAGGGCACATGCTTAGGCTGGTTTTGGCTGGTGGTCTGAGCACAGATCCTTCAGATCACTACTTAAGTCAGGTGGCTCAATTTGCTTGAGATAATCTGACAAAAGAGTTTACATACATTTTAAAAGATTCTCTTTTTTGTGCTTTTGTTTCAGATTAAGTAGGCTACTGTTGGCTGTAATGTAGACTATCCTTAAATTAGCCATAGCTACTTTCACAATACATTTTATTCCTGGAATTTGACTGGTCCTCATTTTCTTCACAGACAGATTAAGATTGAACATGGTGCTGCTTGGCTGAAATGAGTGCAAGCACACTGCTGATGGAGAAAGCTAATTCTGGCTGAGAAAGATGACCTGCACCTCATCCTACTCTGCTTTGTCTTTGTGGTAATCAAATCTGAATGTTTCACAGAATGAAGATTAAGCCCTCACTTCCTGCTCGGCTCAACAAAGTCAGCTGTCTGTTCAAACGTTGGGCCTGAGTTGATGTCACTGATGAAGGCCAGATGTGGATTGCCACAGCACACACATTTTTTTCTTTGAAGAATTTGGGAGTTATTGTGTGTCTTTACAAACCGACAGACTGATCTGTGGTCCACCATCAAATACCACTATAGTCACTCGTAGTTCACACTGTATTAGGCAACACTGATTTAGGTTTGAAAGGGATCCACTAGTTTAATACCACATGTGTATAAATACTTTTTTCATTCCTGGGTTTAATTTCTTTACCAAGAACCTGTCTATCAAGAAGGATCATTGTAAGGACACAAGGATAAATCCAAGTTTGTACCAGAGACGGGGATTAAGTGGGGCCCAAGTTATTAATTTTTTGTTTTCAGCACTTCAGGTCTGTTATAATTGATTTGTTTTTCTTTTTATCAGAACAGAGGTTGAAATAGGAGAATACTTTCTTTTTTAAACCACACAACCCCATCACCTTCCCACTGGAGCTACTGTAAACATGAGCCATAATGCTCTTTCTTTCATGTGCTGTGCACACACTGAATAGTTTATCCCCAATAACACAGCATATCACTTCATGACTGGCCTGCATCCCGTTATATAAGAACAGATCTGGATTCTCAAATTATGGTGATTATAAGATAAAGTAATAAATGTACAGTATATCCCATCCTGACCTACAGAAAACAGCACAGTTACTAGAAAAAAAGATTCTTTAACCCCAATAAAATGCAAACAGATCCCCATGTGGCTAGTGCAGGACTGGCCATTTGCTAGTGCCAAGTTACAACATTAACTCAACGAGATACTACAAAATACCTAGCACTGAATGTCATTTAAAATGCTTTTTCTTACACTCCCACAACCTGTCTGGTAAATACAACAGACAAAAATGGGTCCAAACTGCAAGGTTACATCTAAACACTGGAAAAACTTATCTGCCTAGAAAAACAGCTGTGTTTCTTCCTTGGTTACATTTATTCCAGGCTATGTTTTTTCATCTTTTACATGAATTCCCGGCCATGGCTGAAGATGTCCAAAAACTATGATGAACAGCAGAATAGTCTGGTTTGGCCTGAGTGACTAAATAGGTTCATGTAAATGAGTTTCACAGGACATCGGTGGCAGGCCAGGTCCCAAATCCCCAAAGCCCTATAGCCTCAAAGCAGGAAGAAGCCACTGATCTAACGTGTCTCTCTGGGGTGTCTGGTCATACAAAAACCCTAAAGTGAAAACTAATTGTAATGTCCATGGATGACAAATTGGTTCCAAGTCATTATGAAGGATAGAAAACCTACATGGACGTTCCTATGGAAACATTCCTGGAGAAGCAGAAGGTTGCTTTTCAAACCATTGCCATAGCCACTCTTAAAAATACCAGCCATGCCATGAAGAGTTTAGAGCAATAATCAAAGCCAGAGTCTAATCCTAATGTAATACGGTAAGCAGATTTTGCTTCCATACATTCTTATAGGATCCAGATGTGAAAGGCTGGTAGTGACATAAATAAGTACACAGTGAAGTGCTTATTTAACGGAAAAAGAATAATTATCTAATTTCAAAGAAAAAAATTAAAGCACAGACTATCCAGTGACTTTTTGTTAAACTTGTTGGGGTTGGATGAGAGGGAAAGGTCGCACAAATCCAAAGAAACACTCACAGCCACATATGTACTTTTTCCACACCTGGGTTAGTTTATGCTGTTTCACCTTTAAGCTCAAATCTCTTCTTGAAACATTAGCACTATTCACTCTCTCACTCTCTAAGTGTTTCAAACACGATACACTGTGTAACTCTATCCATTATAAGAGTCGCTGTCGACAATTACGTCAGCTTCAATAAAAAAATTGTAAAAAAAAAAACTTGACCAATTGCACCAATTTACCATCTGGGAGAATACAAGCACTGGTAAGTAACTCAGAGGAGAAATGTAAATGTAAAGTGTTTTGCATCTCTTTTTAGGATGTTAAGAAAAATGATCTACTCTAGCATTAGAGTACAGAGGGTCACCAATACAGACAACCATCTTAGCCAAATTAGTACATTTGTGATGGAAATCTATTGGAATGATTTTGATCTGTAACATTAATTGCAAAAAAAGTTGATCTTTCTCTGAGTAACATCTGCTGTCACATATTATAAGAAGAAGCACATCACAAAACTAAACTGGCTAGGACAATACTTGTGGGAAATTCTGAGGAGACAGAAGATTTTTTTTTTTTTTTTTAAATATTACATCATAATCAGAGTATGACTCCTCTGCAGCTACATAATGAGATACAGACCAACTCTGGATCTTCCAGAGCAGGATGTTTAATTCTTTATAATTTAGTTCTAAAACCATTTCAACTACAATAGAAAAAACTGGGATGCTGTAACTGCCAAAAGATGGCAGAAATTAACAAATGGAAAAAAGCTAGGCAAAATATGGAAAATACAGACAGGTGCATTGCTGTTACTATGTTACAAATCACTTCCAGACATATGCAGCATGAATGTTAATTTAAAAGTAAACTGTATTAAGGGACGCTTTGCAAACTAACTACTTCCATACTAGTGGCTCCCTGAGGCCCACCTTACAGTAGGCACAGCAGTGCTTTGACATAAATGCTAATGGCTCACAGTGTTTATCAGATATATTGTTTAGGCCCCTCCAGTCCGCATTTTTTATTAATTGTAAAAAAACAAGAAATGATCCAAGTTGAATTTTAGTGAAATAAAAGTTAGAATGATAGGTCAACAAACTCTTGTTTATTTTCTCTACATAAATCATATGCATTTAGCTTAGTTTATTGCTATATTCTTCCCCGGTGCAGTGGCAGGGGCTCGAGAACTACAGGTTTGGCATGGTTAGGTCCCTACATGGTACTACATTAGTTGCTATGAAGTGCTTTCCAGAGCCACATCTACAAGTTGTTGCTTGTAGATGTGGTTTTATGTAGTACAGTTTTTAAAAAATCCATTGTTTATTCTTCTCATTCATGTTGTTTTAATCTTTGACATTTTTTTTTCCTCAGGCTTCTTCCTATTTGTGGTAAACTCTGCTTTGGTTCCCCATCCTGATCGTGTTGACTTTTGCATGCTACGTCTTGACGCATGCTCAATCATCCAGGTAAGGTAATCCCAGAAAGTTGATTCTGTTCATCTGGACGTAACGTTTTCAGTGGGAGAAACGTTTCGTCACTCATCCAAGTGACTTCTTCAGTCTCTGGGTTTTCGGTCTATCCACCCATGTATGGGATCATTGACCATCAGGTGACATAATTTTTGGCTTTTCGGAGGGCTGCGCACAAATGCGTCTCCGTGGCCTCTGTAATGGTTGAATTCCCATAATCCTTTACTCTGCATAGCCAAAGAGCTATGCAAAAGGACATGAACATGGACTATGACTCCAGCTTTAACATTTACTAATTCTGACTGATGAGAATTTCCTTAGTTTTAGGTATTTGAACATGAACCAAAGTAAACCAAAATGTTATTCATTGGATAAGTGGAAAAAAAATCCTTCTGGTGTGTTAGATGACAAGTCAAAGGATCACTAGTCATTAGGATTTATCCCCTAGAGACCTTCGTGACAATCCATCTAATAGTTCTTGAGATATTTCACTGAAAATGAAAATGTGAGTAGAGTTAAGGGATCATCAAGGACAAGAAATGAAACATTAATCTGGAGATCCATCCAATAGTTGTGCACATATGAATGTTAACTATCATACTAATATAATCTAGTGAATTATCAGCCATAGTTGGGATGAGAGGGGCAGGCACTAGGACCTAAAGGACTCCACAGCCACACAGAGTCTGCAGCCTCTGAGAGCTTCTCATTTACTTTCAGAACAATTTTCAAACAAGTGCAAGACTCGGAAAGGACTGTGTGGGATAATTCACAAAAGAATTTGTTCTTCCCCCCTTTGGCTTCCTCTGGAGTTGGACACACACTGGAATATATTTCTGTAAGCCTGGAGAGCCGTACATCAGTGAAAGAAGATAGAGCTTTTTTCAGAGGTATACAACTATTTTACCATCATCTATACTGCATGGATGTACCTAAAGGTGTATTAAACACACTAGTATAAAGTACTCTTGAGTGTAATGCATAATTTCTAACCAATTTACTGAGAAAACAAAGGAGTTTTGTAGAATAGTGAATAGTTTTCACATTAGAGTAACTAGTTGTGGAGAACAGGTATTGCTCAAGATAAACTTTTACATGCAGCAATAATACACTTTTATATTTCCTTTTTTTCCATTTTACTGTAATTACCTGCCAGGGATTCTTAAAAAAGGGTTTAGTGTTGAAGATCTGACCCAACAGGGAGCTGATCATCTGCTTCATCCCCTCAGAAACTATTGAGGCTTAGCCTCATCAGGTTACAATAGCAGCGATCAGACCTGCACTCGTCTCCTTGGGCTAGGTAATGTTCTCAAAGCATTCCTGCAGACTTTGTGTATTTGCATGGTATGTTGGGTTGGAATTAAGGAGCTAGCTGCAGGGTATTTTTCTCAAATTGTGTGTACCACAGAATTAAGACAAATTATTGCATTCTTGGCATAATAGCAGGTGATTAAACTGGAGACAGCTTGCTATACTATTTAGATTAAATTTAACATTAGAAATTCAAACAAAACTTTGTTCAGTTTGAACATATTCAAGAACTCATTTCCTGTCTCTCCTCTATTAAATCCATTCCTGAGAAAATCACTCAAGCTTTTAGAAGCTTGCAGGGGTGGAGTGTTGAAAACTTTCCAGGTATATAGTGAGTTTACTGGCAGAAAGTGAGTCTGCATTCGAGCTAAATAATAAATACAGGAACAAAACAACTAGTTTACTGTTATTAGCTGGCATGAAAACCAAAATGCATAACTGATAAGAAGGCTTCTTTTCCCTCAAACCCTAGGAGCAGTAGTCAGTTTACAAAGACAAACAGCTATGAAATCAGAGGGGGCTTCTAAATAGGATGCTGGTGTCAGTGATTAACTGAATTACATTTGATCTGAAAAAGACAGCAAATAAAACAGATGAATTTAGAATGCTTTTTCTTAAGATCTCACTGCATTGCCAGATGCTCATTTTCTATCACTGGCAGATCAATTTTAATTTCACGCTCCACCATGAGGAGCAGACTTAGCCTTCTAGTCTTTTGGAGCATCTTTGAACTAGCAGGAGTTGATGCAGATGGTGCAGTTGAGTCAGTAAAGCTTTTAAAGAGAACTTGTTGCTGTGTTTTCTGACATGGGACACTGAGCACAAAGTGTGCTTGGCAGTTGTGGCTAAAATACTACTGACTAGATAACAAAAAATGAATACCATACAGCTCTTTGTACCAATTCTCTCTACTAAATAAAAATAAAATGCCCAAACTCTCTCAAGCTACCTACAAACTGCGCTCACACTAAACTGGCACATTTAGTGAAATGCCTGGTGAGAAACATTATATTGGCAACACTGTTAAGTACGCCAATTACGTGCTTTTTTTAAATCCAAAAGTATGCTATGTATTTAACTACATATTTGATTCATGGACTATGGCTTCCCCAAAGTAACTTATGTTTACAATTGTGTCTGAATTTCTAAGATGAGGTTCTAATCAAGGTGATGGGACTTGATAAGGTAGTTTCCCTTATTCCCTTCCCTTAAGAGAAAGTCTGAGAAAGTTGCACAGACTCTCCCTAGATGTTTTGTAAAGTTTCCAGACCTAGTTTGCATGTAATGAATACTTTCATCCCTGAAAGTATTCAATTTTTCTCATTAACTGATCAGTTGTTTGGGTGATTACTTATAAAACATGTCTATCACAGGTCGCAAGAGGGATTCATTCAAAACCCAAAGATAATTAATATGTAATTATGTAAAAAAGCAAAAAATACACACACACATTTCAGCAGCTGACACAGAAATTAGTCTGAAGAAACTAAGATTTTGTTTTAACAAAGTGACTAAGCAGTTATCATGTCGGCTAAATACTGTGTTCTTATTGTTCTTTAAATAATTTATAATCTTGTACAGATTTTTTTAAAGCAGCAACAAAGGAATGTGTCCAGTGGAAAGTCTGTATGACAGACAGTTATCATCGTTGTGGATGATGCTGAGTTGTGTATCTCCCTTTTTCCATTTAGTGGTATGCAGCACAAAAGTGTATATCAGTGAAGCTTTTCTGCACACCATCTGTTCCACAGGTGGATGAACAGTGTTTTGCGGCCCACATTCAAGCTCTTCAGACAGGTTACAGGTGCTTCACAGTCCATTTGAGTAGAACCAGTGTGTAAAGGTTTCTGTTCAAAGGAACATACCTCAACCAAGGCCAGTTACTTATATCTTCTTCTAGAAGAGCAGAAGGTGAGACAAATGGTGTCCACTGTAGGGATCCTGTAAACATACAGATGCATTCTGGGTTACTGTTATTCTGAGTTTTGTTGTACTGCAGCTTTCCTTTAGATTGACAGGTGCTTGTCTGTTTCTTCTCAGCTCTCTGTATGGTGTAATGAGGTCCAGTTGTTGTTGTTCTTGTTGATGTTTCAAAGAGAACCACTGACAAAAAGAAAAAGAAGTACTGGAGTTTGCACGTATGTCTGAAACACCAGTTTCATATTAAATGCGTAAGACTGAATAGGTTGTGCCAAATAATTGGAAGAATAGAGTGCAACAGATGCTGCTACAAAGCAGCTCCCTGGGAAGCTGCAGATTACATCTGAATGTACACAATTGCAGAATTAATTTCCCTTTGATATTTTTCTGCCATGCAAAATAAATAACATACATACCTCCAAAAGCACGAGATGCATAAATACAACTCCTCATCCTATCAATACCAAATTTAACGCTCAACGTTCACATTTCAGCTTAATTAAACTTTAGAAAATCAGAGTAGGTGGGAGTAGTATGTGGAGATCTCCTTTAGAAATTGTGGCCTTACTCTGATTCGTACTTGATATTTTAGCATGAAAACCCTAGAATTCCAAAATGTGGACTCACAGTAGAAGGGAATGGAAAACTATCCATCAAAACTTTGCACTTGACACACTAAGCAACTGAAAAAGGCTTTAAAAAGCATGGCACATGGGATCAGATCAGTAAGGCTTGTCTCTCAGTTGCTTGTATATAGCTACAGTTTTGTTAACTTTGACTTTAATTATGGTGGAATACAAGTAAATCTTACTGACAGTGTTTTATGTTGAGCAGCTTTTTCTTTCTTTTTTTTTGCAGTTGCAATTTTTGCAGTTTTGCAGTAGTTTTAAATATATGGTACTAAATTAATACCTATTTTCAGACTAGTTTACTAACATTGTATATAACCTTGTTAAAATATAAAAAACACATATTTCCAGAATCCTCCTATTCTTCTGTCCCCAAAAAGAGCACCACAGTAATTGTCTACAACAACAGAAGCCTGCATTACTCCTCCCCTCACATCAACCTGATTGGCAACCTTTCATATATAATTGCATCAGCATCTATCCTTCCAAGCAGACATGTCTCATCATCTTTTTTAGCCTCAGGCACAGTTCAAGGAACATGGTACCCATTTACAAAACACAGAAAAACATAGAGTACTGTTAAAACCTTCTGCTGCACAACTGCAAACAATTATTTATCTTAATTACTCAACAGGAGCTGCTCAGTTTGATATCAATTTAGAACACAGAGTTCAGTATTTATAGTTGCAGGCAGTGCATTAAAATAGCATATGAAGAAAAGAGCTGTCTGAGACTGCATGTCTCTGCCAAGGCTCAAAAATCCCTCCACAACATGTATGAATTGAGTGCCTGGATCCAGAAGGATAACTGGATGTGGATTAGTTTGTGATATTTTCCTGTGAACATCAAGACAATGTCTCCCAGTTTTTCCTGTTTCAATGTTTTATGTATTTGTAAAGATGGAAAATGTCCACTTTAGCTCTAGTTTGCAACTGTAAATAATCCCTATTCCTAAAGCCGCATCAACTCCAAAAGTTAATCAGTTCTAAGTTGGGCAAAGCCCCACTTGTGTTCCTGTTTTCATGCAAATTCATGGATAACTTCTGAGTGAACCTGCTAACAAACAGACAAACAAAAAAATACAGACAAATCGAAGCAATCCCATAACTTCCCTGGTGGAGTTAACAAAGTAAAATTATATATGTGTGGATATGAGCAGCCAGTAAAACAGGCCTGTGCCTGTGATTAAGCTGTATTGCCTCTCTCCAGTGAAGTGCCCCTGCAAGCAGGAGTGCCTCATCATCTGAGAGTACAAGTTACTAAGGCCACACACACAGTGTGTGAACTGTGATTCACTCTCCTCATCTAGCACGGCAGCTACAACTCAACCCCATAACCCAACTATCCATCAGTAACTTCTGCTCTCTCATATGTAGTCTACTCTGAATTAACAGCACTAGAGAAGAAAAACGTGCTTGTATAATGTCAATAATTTGAGTACATTTTTCAGAGTATTTAGCTATTTATTTAGAAAGTCTTTTAAAACAAAACTGATGCTGATGATTAATGTTTTCCACTATCTGTCAAAGTGACAGAAAAATGGGCTTGTCCAGTTTGTATTCACTGACTGGCAACTCTGCTTGTATTTTGCCTGAGTAATCAGGTATGAACTAATTGTGTGAAGGAAAATTCCTTTTGATTTGAGCCAGTAAAAGCAAACAAAGCAAAAGCCCAGAAGACCACTAAAAGAGACCATATACAAACAGTCAAATTTGCTTGAAAAATATACCGTCAAATACAGCAACGTCTGTGCATTTTTACATACACACTGCAGCTTTTTTGATGTTACTTTATTTACTCTGCATAAAAGCAGAGGTGAATTTATTTGGAAAAGGTGTAACCATAATATAAGGATTCAGAAAATTGCTGTGACGAAATCAGTGGCTACAGTAAAAAAGAGCCACAAAGGTGTAAGAGTGTATCTGAGAAGCTGTTTGATTGGCCATAAAGGTGCAGATATATCACACGCTCACTGAAGCGAAACTTTAAACAATCACTTTGGTAAGAGTGTACCGCAAAATGTCAAAGCAAAGATTGAAACAAAAGCCAGAAAAGGAAATCAAGTCCCTTTTCCACAAGCTGGCAAAACAATAGCGATAGTTCACTTGTAATACTTCTTACACAAAAGACTGAAATACAGTACACTGCAAATCCATACCTTGCAATGTACAATGACTTGCTACGAACCTGGCCTATCTGCATCCTAAACAGGAAAAAGGAAATATTTGGTCCCAAGTTATTTGAGATAAACACAGCAGTCAAGTCACTGCAACACTATAGACCACAACTCAAAATGTTACAAAACAGCGGGGGGAAGGCTGGATTCTTTTAATACCAAAAATATATTGTGGGTAACTTTTTCAGACAAACATGACTGCTAAAAGTTAAAAAATGAAATCTGAGACTTGAATCAGCCCTTCTTAGTAACATTGTTAACAGACACAAACAGCAAAGGTTTAAGAGGGCCTCTTACTTGTGGAGTAAATGTTTTTTTCAGGAAAAAAAAACCAAAACACAAAAAAACAAAAAACAAAACAAAACAACAAAATTCTGCCTGCCATTCTAAAGGATCGCCATAATTTTTACTATGACAGTAATAGACTCAGTGTTGAAGGACATGAAGGTCTGGCCAAACAATTTTCTGTAAGTGAACAGAGAAAGGAAAGCAGCTATTCAGTCCAAGCATTGAAAGCCATATCTGATCTGGCAGTTGCCATTTTAATGTTCTCCAATAACTGAATTGGCTGTAATCCTTAACATAAAAAACAATCAGCAACAGTTATCAGCAGTAGAGCTGGAAACAGCTCCGCTGCACTGAGGCAGTTCTTAAACAGACTAAAGTTAATTCATAAGTAGACTTGATGGTATATACAGTTCATGTCAGGCGAACGATGTCTGCCAAGGTTTGAGCACAAACTAAACTTCCACCACATTGTTGAATGTGTGCTGCTGGATGATGAAAACAACCCATATGCTGATCCCTCCCCCCTGAGTCACTGTTGTAAGTGTATATCTTGCTAACTATTTTGGAGTACTTGAGCAGAGCCTGTACCTTCGTTCAGTCTGTTGTGTTTAAGTACATTGTGTATAGAGACTGGGGTCAGCTGCGTTTCCTCAGTGCAGTGAGGCCAAACACAACCATCAGTGAGTAATGAAACTGTCCTTGTTAAATCTGCCATTTACCACTCTCATGTGGTTGTTTCTGTTGTAGTCCCTGATTATATTTCGTGTCTTGGGTTTGGGAAATATAATGAAAGATGCAGTACCACTTTATGATGTATTCTTTCTGTAGCTGTTTTCACTTATCTTTGATGTCACAAAGTCCAATGGATTTTGTTGCGTGTGTGTGTGGGGGGGTGTATGCGTGTGTAGACGTGGGGTCTGCTGTTTAATCTGAGAGGTCAAAAGAAAGTAAGCTCCAAGTCAAGACCACTTGTGCTAACTGCTTAGCTTGTAAATACTAAATCATGAAGCTGCATTATAATTTGGGCAGATTGTGTATCTAATCACATGAATATAAACAATAGTCTGCTATTGTCATCCAGATGTTGGAGAGTATCTATTCTCAGTGACAACTCTAAAGTTTCAATCACTTTCATCACTAAAAGCTTTGGATAAAAAGCTTGAATCCACCCTTTAAATTTTGCTGATAGACCGACACTCCCGGATCTGCTCTTTGGCTCGACACATTTCAGTCTCAGTTTGGACCTGATGGGGTCTTTGTGTTTCAGCGCCAGGCAGACTTCCACACATCTGCCTTAAATCACAACCGACTGCCAGCCCAGTTTCTGAAAACAAAGGTCATGCTGCGTTTGAAATGCTTTCGCACATAGATGTCTGATAACAGTAAAACAGAAAATCGCCTCAACTAGATGCAACAGGACAGCAGTCAAGAGAAATTGGAAATGAAAGTCGTCAATTGCATGCCATTATCTTTCTTAACATGTTTCCTTTGAGTAGTTGCCAAAAGAAAAAAATAAGACATTTCACTTCCCTTCAGCTTGAGGACAAGCTGAGGCAGGTTGGCAAAGGTGGAAAACCTTCCATGCACAATATCCTTAAATGTGTTAAATGTGCATATTTGAATATTATAATGTTCATATCAGTAAATGCATGATACATGTTAATAGAAGCAAAACACATGTAAGCATGTCTTTAACCTGTGCAAGGTAAATGCAGTGTAGATAGGCACAGACAGACAGATAGTCCGAAGTGTTAAGTGTTGTACATTGTGTTATATTGATTTTTAATTGTATCGCTGGTAGCCTTAAAAGCCAAGGTTTGAAATGTTGCTCTTTCCATTCTGTAATCAGCTCTTTGCTCATTTTGACTGAGGAAAATAAACAATGGAAAGAATCCAAACTCACATTCTCACTCACATTCTCACTAACTTACATTGAAGCTCTGGTGTAAAGGAGATATTTCTTCATAATGTCAAGGAGGAGACTGTGTTTACTTGAGATTTCCAAAATGAATCTCAACTGACGTTTCTTGACGTCACCCTGAACCAAAGCTGCAGTCTGTTGAAAACTTTATCACTGGTTAATATCATTTTTTTCAGGGATGGTTAGGCCTCTCTGCAGATTATCTTTCTACTCTCTGCTGTGTCTTACTGTCTTTAGTCCATTGCCAGTCATCACCTGCAGCTGTTGCTGCTGTGTGGGTGTGCTGGTTCTTTGACAAAAAAAACTCCAATTTAAATACACAGTGGGCAGCCTGATGCAAGATCTGTATTCATAGTGAACAACCGTTTCTCCAAAGGGAGTATCAATGAGAATCCAAAAACTGAACTTTCATTCACCTTTGTTATCACAGGAACCACAATCATGGTGTATTTAATTCATTAACAAAAGTTCTGAATGTCTGTTTCATTATGTAGTAAATGGGAATATAGCTACATACAAACTTTGTCATAAAAAGTAACATAAAAGTATAACTTTGTGGTGGCAGTAAAGATCTGTTTTCTGTGTCTTTCCGTGCCTTTAATATAACTGCTTTCAGTGTACCTACACTCTGTGAATCGTACAAAATAACCTCGGGAAGAAAAATACTATACAGTCGCCATGGAAACATAATATGCCCCATTTACCTTTGAGTGAAAACACTGCACAAGTTAAGAGGTGTTTAGACATGGTCATTGCTGCTTCTTCCTGCCTCTCCTAGTGTATCCATGAAAACACCACAGCAGGGCAACATACATGGTTAATTAAGGGATTCATATCCATCAATTAAGATGTGAGTGACTCAAAAAAAAAAAAAAAGTTAATACTGTAACAACTGCTCAGAATAAAATGTTTTGCCACTTGCAAAAATCAAATTTTGCCTCACATATTGGCAGGCAGTAACATAATGACAGTTGAGCAATTTATTGACAAAAACATCTTAAATGTTTTAGTATTTGTCCCAAAATACTTAACTTACACAGAATCCATGTGCAAAGCTGTAAAGGTTTGATCAGAACTGAAGAGCACCGTCCTCCACCAAGGCTAATGCACTACTTTGCAAGTTTAATTTTATTCCACTCAAAAATTTAATGGGTCCTCCCACAGACATTATAAGGGAGTGTAATGGCACTCAAAGAATTCAGAGCAGAAATCCATAGGGGAACTCTGGAGGCAGGGGCAGGACAACTGCCACCTTTGCTGTTACAAAGCGCGAATCAACAGCTGAACTGGGAATCATCTGAGCCAATCATATCGTCGCACTGACAGATGCACAAAGAAGAGGTTCACAACAGTTTAAACTTTTTGTTTGCAGGCTAAGCTAATTGTCATCTTAGTATATAACATTGAATAAGCATGGCACTTGTTGAGTGCTTTGATGGGATGAGTCAGAGACACTGATTGTGTTTACACTGGCACTCTGGATTAAGCTGTTAATGAAGCTGCAATGTTGTCTAACTCTGTGCTGTATAACTTATGAAGAAAATGTTTTTTAAAACTTACTTAGAGACAAAGATGACAAACTTTGAACATTCTCTTGGCTGGTGATCATTTCCATGCAGGTCTCAAATAACTGCCCAGAGTCATTATCGAGATGGCTTCTGAGTGGCAAGACTTGCCACTTGCCAAATAATTTTTTTCTAACATTAAAAATGGGAAACACGAGTTTATCATGTTTTTGCATTAACACAAACATACATCTGAGGTTTACAAGTGTCAGCTGTGGGATGGTGGGCAGATTTACTCATTTTTTGTTGTAAAGATGTAGGTAAGTGTACTGATTGCTCTTCTTGGCTTACTGTGCCCATTTCTTCAAGTGCTCTGGTGGGGTAAGCCAGAGACACTGGTTATGCCATCACTCTGGACTGAGCCACTAGTGAAGCTGTAATGTCCTGATGCTGCAGGCTTGCAAAGTCTTAGTATAACCAGTGGAGAAAAAAAACATTTTTAATGTAATTTTTGAGGCAAACTCAACCTTTTAAAGTGACTTCAATCATACTTCACTTGCAATACATACAAATTCTGTGTCCTGGTGACCACTGAAATTGAAAGTATGGCATTCTCCATGTCATTTAGACAAGGGTTTGATCCAAAATAACTCCCCAGGGGCATTAGAAGAATGGCTGCAAAGTACTATTACTTGGATCAAAGAACTTTGGTAATTCCTTTGATCCATTTTACCACCTAAACAGGTTTCGTGAAATTTAGCAAGAAGCTCTTGCATAATTGGCAATGTCATTTCTGTATGAAGAATATTTAAAGCAGTGTTTATAGTGAGATATTTGTGTATTTTAGACAAATATTGTCCTTAAACCAAAGAATAAATTACTAATGTGAAGATGCTGTTTACAGTTAAGGTGGAATTTAAACAAATGTAACAGTCTATTCTCCTTTGGAACTAACGTATAGAGTAAATGGGTTTTTTTTTCTTTAGGGGTTTTAGTTTAATTTTCAATATTTTCTATAGTGCCACTATCTATTTAACCTTTTTAGAGAAAGGCTAAGGAGAGGAAGCTTAAAGATGGGAAAGAAAAGAAAGTTAAAAAACATTTATCATTATGGTAAAAAAAAACTATTAATGCGCTTAAAATAATAGACCCCCAGGTGTTCCTGTGGCTGTCATTTCAGTCAATTTTGAGTTTGAGGGCTTAAATTCTGCACAAAGGCAGCTTCAACCTGGTGAGCAGTTTTGCACGAATGACCACAGCAACGTAATGAGCAGCATGTCATTCAAAGCCCATTGGTGGCTTTCAGATAAAGTCACCTGCACCTCCCTTCCTCTTTGAATGAGAGCCCTCGAGGATCAGGTTACTAGGGAGGCTGTGTGACTTTTACCATATGAATGAAGCTACTGCCAATTTTTCAAAGAGAGATAGATTGTCCCTGGTCTGCAGACTGGATTGTGTGCCACTATAGGCTGCTTGTCAGTCAACCCAGAAAGGGCTCGTTAAACTGACTCCATTAGCACTAATGAGTTGTAGTTCAGTGGTTATGGGTGGCCTCTCCATTCAGGAGTAACAAACCACATAAATGGCAGGCTTGCTGATTTCATTAATTCACACCATCAAGGGAAATAAATGTCTTGTTAATGTTGCAGCAGAGTTTCAAGTAAAAGAGGAAACAGACCACGGACAACTCCTGCACACCATCATATGTAAGGTAGGGCTGCAAGTATCATTTGTCGTTATAAATTAATTTGAAATGTATTCTCTCAGTTAATTGCTTGGTCTACAAAATGCCAGAAAATATAACTTGTTTTGTCAAAGCAACTGTCCCAAAACACAAACAATATTCAGTTTGATATTTTAGAAAAAGGACAAAAAGTAAATCGTGAGAATTTTTGAATTTTTATTTTGATGTATAATGATATATAATTTATATGAAGTAGCACATAAGCTTAGCCAAAGGCACTAGGGTCATCTCAGAAGCATGGGGCACCATTTTACCATCTAGGACACAGGACTGGATCCTGGCACTGAACAGTATTTTCTAAGCCCAACCAGTGGTTTGCTAAGCCTAACCAGAAGAAATGTTGTTTTTCATTGCTGGTAACTGAAGGCAATCTCATCACAATGGGAACAAAATGCCCACAAAAAGCTTAAATGAAATGATCTAAAAGTCAGATTTTGTATTGGTTCATGATACAGAAACAAAATTGCCAGCCAATATTGCAAAGATTTAAAATTGCAGCAGCTTCTCTCTAGTATAGATGATAGTCAAGACAGAAAAAAGACTGACATAACTTATTTAACAACAAACTCTCTATGTTGAAAAAAAGCAAGCAAACTTAAAATTGACTGTGGTTGTCAAGCTGTCCTCTGAATTTTCAAAATATTTGCAACTTATCAAGCCTATAAATACACATTCCAACACAATTCACATCATTTAACATGCTACTCCCATACTAAATCCTTTTACAGCAAAGACAGTGCCACAACATGTGACACTAATGCTCTATAAAAAGCTGCTGCTGTTAGCCTGCTAGCTATTGGCATTGCCTCCTTATGCTGTTGAAAGTTAGTTTGTAGTACCTCTACTTTTTCTTTGTAGCCAAGATCACAACCACTGGGGGTGAGAAGCGTACACACACCGTCACTCTTTTTGTGTGTTTGAGTGGAGCGTCATAGGTGGAAGTGGGTTACAAAGCCCTCCAACACTAAGTCTACACCAATCTAGGCTTCACTCTGTGAAGGTGCAGCACCTGTTTTGTGTCCGATGGAGGATGTTCAATGCATGAATATGAGTTCTGGACTGTCTCAGTATTAATGTATGATTTTGTACACATTGCTTTTATTTGTTGCCATTAAATACTAATAATACAGAACAAGAAAAAAGAAAAGACTGATAATAAGGGGGGAGCACTTCAGAAATTATGTTGTTAGTGCCTCAATGAAAGGGAACAGAACAGATGCATTTTCCAATAAGTGAGGGACACGATCGTAATACATCCCCAAGTTTGCTGCTGTATTTATACCCTACCCCTCAATTAAGAGACCACTCAGCAGACACAACTGTCCTCTTGTCCTCTATACCCTGTCCTCTATAAGTGGGAGGGTATAGAGGACAGCGGAGAACTGGGTCATTGACTGTTATAAGTACACCATCCAGGTACTCATAGTTACTTTTCAGTATCAATGCACTTAAGCATTCAAAATAGCAAATGTAAGTACAGAACTACCTCCTACTGAATGAGCAGTCTGTATTTAAACTGTCTGCAGTATATTCTATGACACCCATCCATATAAAGACTCTTCTCAAATCCCCATTTAACCCTGACCAGCATTTGCCAAGCTCAGTACAGTAGACAGTCAGCAGTGGTTAACCAACTCCAAAACCTCATTAGATAAATAAGCAGACACCAGCTATTATGAAAGTCTACGATCGGGAAATAGGAATATGGAAAAAACGAATGGGGTGTGAAGGCATGGTAGCAGCAACTGCATAGCCAAACCACAAATCACATCCAGCTACTCTGAGGGAATACAGTACCAGTAAACCGAGGTGATTCTGCAGCTCAAGAGCTCTGTATATTATGCAGGCTGGGTCAGTGGTGTAGCTTAGTCATAATTACGATAAAGTCAAATCTGAATAAGCAACAGTAAAATTAAGGTTTGGGTTGAGTACAACAGCAGTGTTAATTGTATATGAGATTACAGTTGATAGGTTTAAAGTTATTTTTTTAACTTGGAGGATTTTTCCAATGTTAGACAACATTTTTTTTAGCGTGCCAACAAATTTGAGGGTTATCCTTTCAAGTGGCAAAACTCTTCAACCTATGATAGCCTACTCAAACATTGAACTGTCTCTTAATAATAGCTGTATATGTAAACACTGAAATACCTGTAACCAAAAACAATCAAAGAAAAAAATGTCAGCCACACAAAGAAATTAACCTACAATATTGTAAATACTAATACAGATGGCACATGAGCTGAACACCAAAACATTAACAGCTTTTCAGCTAGCTAATAGCCAAACAGGACAAACCCACCAACTAAACAGTCATATAATAGCAAAGGACACACACACTTAGCTTTAAGTGGAGTGAATCACGGCATCTCATCACTGAATAAACTTTAGGAATTAGCCAGTCAGGGGGTCTCAAAACTGTTTTCTGACTCCAAGTGCTGTTTAAGGCCTGTGGCTGATGTGATCAATGGCTGAGAAAGGAGCGAGCTCAAACACCCCTTCAAGAGATATGACAGATGGCAGGTGAACTTGTTTACACTCACTGGCCAATTTTTTTTATGTAAACCTTACGTTAGACCCCATTTTTGCCTTTAGAACTGCCTTAATTCTTCATGACACAGATTCAACAAGGTCCTGGAAACATTCCTTATAGATTTTGGTCCATATTGACATGATAGCATCACACAGTTGCTGTAGATTTGTCAGCTGCACATGATGCAAATCTCCCCTTTCACCACATCCCAAAGGTGCTCTATTGGATTGAGATCTGGTGACTGTGGAGGCCATTGGAGTACAGTGAACTCACTGTCATGATCAAGAAACCAGTTTGAGATGATTTGAGCTTTGTGACATGGTGTGTTATCCTGCTGGAAGCAGCCATCAGAAGATGGTTACACTGTGGTCATAAAGGGATGGACATGGTCAGCAACAATACTCAGGTAGGCTGTGGCAGTTAAAAGATGCTCAATTGGTACTAAAGAGCCCAAAGTGTTAAAAAAAAATGCTCCCCACA
>VUQI01013848.1:8886-22563 GCA_015106735.1 Paratilapia polleni
CTTTGGACATGATAATTACAGCAATTCAAGTTTAGAGCGTCTTTTTCCTGAGTGATTTTCTTCCTTTAAACTTTCTTTACACCTGAACTATTTTTAATACATTGCAAGTCCACATTTACCTGATCCTTCTTTGACCCATTAGATCCTTCTTCTCCTCCCTTTTATCAATCACACAGTTGCTTTTGTGGCGCCATGCTCTCATCAGAAAGAGCATGATGTCACACTATGGATGTCATGAGTCAGGAGTTCATAAAAAGGTCAGCACGAATGTGTTATCACACTGTGGACTGTATGGCCAGTTGAGATGATGGGCCTAATAGATTATGATGAAAAGACAGATGTAGCCACAGTAACTTCATGCACTGATTTGTGAAGCTATACTTTGAAGCCTTAACGTTAGCATTCTGGCTAGTGAAATGTTGTTTTTTGGGAGCCAGATTATATTTGGTGGACTTCTAATTTATGAGCAAGCTAGGTTAGCCAGGTGCATCCAAAAACCATGTGCTAAGTAACAGAAAGTAAGAGATTGCTAGATTTTTTTCCTAACCAAACATGCAGCAGAAGTTTCTCTAGTGGCCTGTTCACACAGCAAGCTGTAATATTTATCAAATAATTCCATTAAAAAATGCTCCAAAATCCATTGAGTTACCAAACTGGACAGTGGAGAACTCCAGTTCAGTGACTCAGGAGGTGAAGCCTGGCAGACACCTGCCGGCTGTCAACGTGGGCACACCCCAAACTTTAAGCCCTAACAAAATCCATATTGGTGAGTTATAAGAAACAATTAATCCAGTTTTTATGAAGGGGGAGATTAGCTATAGAGACCAAAGCTGTTTTTTTTTTTTACGAGGCTGAAAACAAGTTGGGCACTTTAACATGGGAGTCTATGAGGATTTACCCGCTTCTTGAGGCAGCCTCAAGTAGCCACTTAAGGAACTGCGATTTTTAGCACTGCAACGACTTTTAAGCCCGGGAGTTAATTTTCTGTAACATTCATTATTTCTTTACGGAACTTCAGCATATTCTTTCAACAACCTGGCTAGCAAATGGCACGTCTCCCTTCCATACTCTGTATTGCTAACACAACCAGTGACTGAGTTTACACAGAGCCTATATTCTGATTATAATCAGTTTAAAAGGCCAAAGAGAATATCCTATATAAGCACCCTAATCGGAAAGAATCAGGGCCACACAAATTAGAATTTCAGTTTGGGTGATTTAAATCTCCCCATCAACCAATCAAAAGAAAAATTTTACCTTGTAAATGATTTAGCGGAGTTACTTTCAGCTTTGAATGACTGGGGGCATACCAGACATCCATTTTCAGCATGTTACCCAAACAAATGGTAAAAAGATAAGATAACCAGTTAGGGAGAAAAATGCATGACATGTTCGTCACACTGTTCTTTAACTGTATGGGTGCGTGTAAACACAAGACCAGTATTAAAATGACATTGCATGGCAACAGTTGACCTGAAATCTTCAGTCAGGGTGAAAAAAATGTATGCACGTAACTGCAGCCACGGAGGCCTGCACCTTTCTCATTTTGAGGGGGAACTGTAATGTTGCATATCTTGTCTGGGCAGTCTTTATTCCACTTATCCAGAAAATGACTTAAAGTGAAACTAAAAGAAAGAAAACGGCAGCAGATCAAGCTGAAATAGTTGGCTGAGTGTAATGTAAAAACAGTTAAATATGCAAATCATCACTAACATTTGCAAAACATTCCTCAAAATTATTCACTACCGGACAGTAGTTACACGCTAAAGCCTGTGAGTGGCTCAAAAGTCATCCTGTTTATCTCTTAAATGTAAATATTTAGCTAGTAAATAGTGATCATGCTCGTACCATCATACTGACAAATCTATGTGTCATTGTTTACAATCAAAATAATCTAAATGTTTAGCCATACTGCCAATATAACAGTGCACTCTGTAGGTAATTTCTGCTGTAAACAAGGCCTAAGGTTTTGAAAAATTAACTGCCCTACCTTTTTTTAGTGTGGCAAAACATCAGTTTCAATAGCACAAAGTTACAAATTACTTTGTGTTTGACACTGATTGTAAGAGATTACACAAGAGTCCCACAAGATTACAGATGTGCTGTAATTTGTTGAGAGATTATGTCATTGTGACATTGTGCAAAGAAAAAGACATTTTACTGCACTGCATAGCACAAAGGAAATAAACACAACACCACAGCAGAAGCCTGCAGAATCTGGATAAATGGCATGGTTATGACAGGAGAATGCATAGAAAATACGCTCGACAGGTTATGACAACTGGTTCAGCCACTTTGAATATGACTTATGCAATTGATTAATGTCTGGGATTAGTGACTTAATGACACAGATGCCAAAAAAGTAGTTTGTAACACTTTAAATTCTGATCTGAGAAAAGCGTGAATAAAAAAAAAAAAAGATAAAATGTGATTTAGTACAAACAGACGGTTAGAAGTGCTGGATGAAAAGTTCTAATCGTTTGTTAAATTGAGTAAAAATTAACTGACTAAAAACTCTTGGCTAAACATAGTGGATAAAAAGTCAAAATACAGTACTTTGCAAAAGTCTTGAGCCACCCCTCATTCCTTTATATTTTGCTGAAAAATAGAAAACAGGTGCAGCAATTTATTGAGATATATATATATATATATATATATATATATATATATATATAATGCAAAAACAGAGTTTGTACAATTCTAACGACCTTGAAAGTCAATATTTGGTATGACCACCTTTATTCTTCAACACAGGCTGAACTCTCTTAGGCAAGCTTTCTTGTAATTTCTTTAAGTAGTCTTCAGGAATAGTTCTCCAGGCTTCTTGAAGGACATTCAAAGCTCTTCTTTGGATGTTGGCTGCCTTTTGTTCTGTTCTCTATAAAGATGATCTCACACTGCTTCAATAATGTTGAGGTCCGGGCTCTGGGGAGGTCAATGCATGACTGATAGTTGTGTGTTTTTCTATCCTGGTATGCCTTCACTGCATTGGCAGTGTGTTTGGGATCATTATCATGCTGAAAAATGAGGCCATTGTCAATCAGACCCTTTCCAGATGGTATTGCATGGTGGATCAAAATCTGATGGTACTTTTCTGTGTTCTGTGACCTCCTCCATACATGTCGATTTTTTCATCACTTCATAAGATCTATTGCCACTGATTTTCAGTCTAGTTCTTGTGTAATTTGGCATACCTCAGCCTTTTCTCCCTGTTTCCCTTCCTTAAGAATGACTTCTTGACAGCCACCCTTCCACCATTTCTGATGAGGCTTCAGTGAACAGTAGATGGATCAACTGAAGGGCCAGATGTGTCTCTCAGGTCCTGAGTCAGGTCTTTGCTGGATTTTTTCCTGTTTCCTAAGTGCATGACTTTCACATACTGTTCATCGGCTGTAGACAGTTTTTTAGGCCTACCACTTCTTGTTTTGTCCTCCACTTGTTCAGTTTCTTCGTTTTTTTTAAGGACACACTGCACACTGTGATGAGATATGCCAAGTTTTTGGCTAATAGTTCTTTGGGAATCACCTTGTTGGTGCAAAAATACTATTTTATGCCAAACATTATGTCAGACTGTGTTATGTTTGGCATTTTTGTAGATTAAACTAAAGAAATGGGAACAAATTATGTGTTATGTGCTGCTAGTAACAAAGTCCCTAATGATACCGTTTAAAATTGTTTTTTGCTAAGTTGTTTCTTATATGTATATCTTATATGTAGACACAACACTGGTTCACACCTGGACTTAGGTGGCTTTTTTACACTTGAATGATTCATAGGTCAGTGTTAAGTGGCTTAACAAACAAACAAACATTCCTCTGAAAATGGTCAGGTACAAGGACTGGACTGAAAATAAGTGAAAAAGCAGCCAATGTCCAAAGAAAAACTTTGAAAGACATTCAGAAAGTTTGGAGAACTATTAATCAAGAGCACTTTAAAAATAACAAGAAAGTCTGGTTCCTTGGAAGTAAAACATGAAGAAATGAGGCGTGGCTCAAGACTTTTGCACAGTAGTGCAGATAGCTTAATCTACATGTAGTTGAAAATATACATATACACATAGTTGCTAAAATAAATACAAACAGCTGATCCTTAAAAGTAATGAATATCTAAATGTTCACTGTAAGTTAAGGATAAATATTTGAAACTGTCATAGATAAATGTTTGAAATGGATAAAAAGAATGGATGACTGATTGGTTTGAACGTATTGACCAATACAACCTAATCAGTTGCATGAAAAAATACTGCCACAGTCCACTTTTATCAAACTAGTATCACTTTATGAGCACCCATACAAAGTGAAAACATGAAGTACAACGAAACCCCTCAGCCTGCGATGAGGGTCTCCACCATACTGGTACTGAACAAAGTACTGAAACAAAACAAAGGACACAGAGGTCTTGACCCATCAAGTATCAACTAGCAGAAAACAAAGCCAACACTTCCAGCTATCAACAGTGTATCAGCATGCACAACAAATGACAGCGACAGCAATTTCATTTCAGGAATCTGCCTTCGGGCTAATTTGGGCGGGGTTGTCTCTTACCATCAATACAGTGTATTTGCTCTTTAACAATTCTGAACAACACACGTGTACACAGCTTACTTTGTGCTATTTTAACACAGGTGATCATGTGCAGTGCATCTTATTGGCTAAATCTATCCAACCAGTTCGAGAATTATAAACTTTTCTGGCAGTTTTCAAGTTATCCTCTAATCCCACTTGACCCTTTTCTTGGATATGATTTGGGAGTCTCCTGAGAGAGGGGAATTCTGGGGAAGTTTGCTCTCTAAAGTTACACTGCTACTTTCTCATGCATTTAATTTGACTTGCAAACTTCAATGCAAATTCACTGTGGACACAGGGAGTAGAGGGGGGGAGTGTACACCTTAGGCTGGGTCATTGTGTGTGTGTGTGTGTGTGTGTGTGTGTGTATGTATGAGCATGAAGCAAAAGAGGGATTATTGCCTGGCTTACCAGGGTTATTTTCTTTTTTTTCTTTTTGTGATGAAAATGTTCCCAAGCGATAGACTTTACAAAATTTTGCATACAAGTCTGGATAAGAGATGGGCTGTGTGTGCCAATGTGTGTGTGTGTGTGTGTGTTCATTGAGTGTGCTCATGTTGCATCACAAAAGAATGAGAGATACATGTACCTTCCTCTTTCTAGTTGCAAAACAACTCTCTTCTCCTTCTCTCTCCTTCCGCGTGTATGTGTGTGCATCTTTCTTCATTCATGTGTAGTAGTAAGCTGCGCTGGTAGTGAAAACTGGGGAAGTTGTCACAAAGAAGGGAAGTGTGTAGTAAAAATATATCAAGATATGGCAAGTATTGTTCAGCTCATTGAACGAGAATTTCCTCTTTTTCTTCTGTGCATGTGCCATAGGGTGTGTGTGCTTTTGTGTGTATTGCCACTGCAGGTGTGTTTATGAGTGTGTGCGCAAAGAGGGATACACCTACTACTTATGTGATACATATATAATAGCTGGATATTGCTTTTGTTCCTCCTGTATCAAACTTCCTCCCATTAAGTTCTCTGTGAGGTGATTACACCATAAAATAAAGAAGCTTCCCTCTTTTTAATCCAACTGCTTCCCTGAAAAACTTTATTTAATTTTATTTTTTACTTCCCAGCAGCACACACTTCCAAACTTTTAATATAACCTTTGCACACCTCCCTCACGCGTGAAGAGAAGAACAAGCTGGAGCTGATGAAACCTTGTCTAAAGGATAGCTCCTTACATGTGATTATATATATTTTTTTTAATAAAATGCCTGAAATGATAGCCGAAACAGAAACCATCTAAACAAATGTGATGTGTAATTGTGGTTGTGTCAACAATGTGTTGCTTGCATCATCATACATGTTCATTCCCAAGCGCGCATGTATTTACTTATGTGTGCATGTATGCAAGTGACGCGGGAAGCTTTGTGGTGCGTCTCTCCGCTCACTTCCTGCTGTCTTCTCGTGTCCACTCTCTTTGTGTCTGTTCGTCTGGGCTCGAGTCAAGAGAATCATTTGGTCTCTTGGTGTTTGCATCTGTCTGTGACGGAGGGAGGACACTGGCTGTTGTGTCATGTCGAAGTGAGTCTGTAGTTGTCTAGTTTTCTTGTTCGTTTCCCTGCTTTCAGCCTCTCCTTTTTGGATTCGTTTGGACGCACGACCAATCAGCCTACTCACCTGTCTGCCTTTCTTTTTCTGTAAGTAGGCGAGGGATGTGAGTGTCTTTTACTTGTTTAAAGACGTACTGCACATTGAAAATCTGGACTAAAAACATCACAAAATAAAAGTCCATCAGTGGCTTGTTTCTTCTTTAAAGCCGTGTCAGATTTAACAAGGACACTTTCTTTTAGTGAGAAATATGGATCAAAGAATCAAACAATGTTAAAATATGCGCAGAATATACAAATAATAAAGTAAAAAGATGTGTATTTCAGCATTTTGAGTGTGTATGTGTGTGAGTGTGTGTGTGCGTGCGTGCACATGTGGCTGTTCACACACAAGGAATCTTCCTTATTGCTAAGTTGGTTATGTTTCATTTTCTCTTTCTGGGAAATGTGGATACGAGAAGTGGAATAAGGAAGTTGTTATGAAAATGTTTCATGCATTGAGAACCTTTCACGTACACTAATAACACTTTTTTAATCAATATCACATTTTTATCCTTTGATGTGAGATTTCAGACACATGGGCATAAGACTATACATTGATCTTTGTCTCTCAGGGACAAAGTGTTGTCCTGTAAAGCCGTGATGTAAGTGAAAATATCATCGAGTCACCACAAACATCCTGGTTTGTTTCAGGTGTGCCTGGGGCAGGTCACACACTGTTCATCTGTGTGTGTGACTTTGCGTGTGTGACCTCCCCCACAACACCCCAGCACTCACACATGCACATGCACACACTTTTCTGACTCCTTAAACTTGTCTCTCAAGCTCTCTCTCTCTCTTTTTTTTGTCCTCAGACAGTTACTTCCTTCACTTTTGGTGCGTGTAAACAAAAAGAACACCACAAGCACCTTTGAGCAGAGTGCCATCTTCCTTATTTCACAGGAGGCCTTCTTTTTGTATGTCTGAACAGCTGAAAAGGCTTTAATCTTCTTATATATTGAGACTACGCCATACAAAGTCATATTCTTCCACACATACCTTGTCCTGTGTTTTTCAGATACCTCATCGCGAACCAGTATTTGTCAAGGGGAAGGCCTGACCTCATGCTGGCACGAGACAAAGGGCCAAGGGGTCGTCAGACTCCCTGTTATTTATCTCATGGAGACAGGAGGGCAAAGTATTTGATAGGCAAAACCAGCCACTGACCAGTCACCAGTCAAAATATTCACACATGAATCATTGCAGACACTGACACATATTCAATAAGCAGTGCAAGAAAACTTAATTTAAAAAAAAGTATGGGTTTTCAAATGTAGCACCTGTGCAGGACCTAATTTAAGTAGATGAAATAGTTTTAAGTTGAGAATCCAGCTTTTAGAGCAAATCCAGTGAGCACCTATGCTTAACTATCTTCCACAAAAGGGGACATCTAATTTTTTTTCCCTTAAGAAGACAACAGGCTGGCTGTGGCTGAAGAAGTAAAGCAATTTTTCCACTAAAAGGCTCACTGATCCCCAGTCCACCTGTCAGTGTCCTTGGGTAAGGACTGAACCCCAAATTAGCCCTGATGCATCTTTAAGCGTATGCTACATAAATTTCTGTGAGTGTGGTTTCTCACGTCAATAAAACAAAGAAAGCACTAAATGCAGGTCAGCAGGTGTTACCTGGTGTTGCTTCTCTTTGCTCCCTTTGTTGAGAAGTACATATTTAATTATTCTTCACAGTAAGCATTTGCTTGCATTTGGAATTTAGCCTTGTGTGTCATGCTGTGTTGAAACCGAAATGCACCATTTCTTCAGACATCTTTACACTTTAAAACTTCCAAATGTACATTTATATATTATATAGGTGGAAATCATTTCCTTGTCACAGTTGTTTTCCTCCTGAAGATGATTCAATTTACTGAAAGTCATGTGACTTCACTTACTTGACTTGACTGGGCTGTTTGATAAGTACAGCGTGTTAGCAGATGTACAGACAGATATAGTTGATGTTTCCATTCCTAATTCCACTTCCATCCATCCGTTTTCTTCTGGTTATCCAATTAGTTCCACTTTAATTTAATTTAATTTAATTTAATTATTTTTCTTCTTACCTAAAAATGCTGTTAAATAAGTCCAGTGTTATAGGTTTCATGATAAACACACTGCATTCTCTGCACTTTATTCAAAGAAATCAGGCTGTTTTGAATGCTTAAACATTAGTGTGCCCTTGGTATGGAAATCTAGGACTGAAAATGACAGAAAAAAGATGGATGAGTTAAAAAAAATGTGATTCAAGGAATTAGCTAGAGCAAAGTCAGAGTGGAAAGGTGCTGTGTACAACCAAAACCTCTGAATCCGGCTGAGCGAGAATTTCCTAACATCTACTGCGAGTCCTGACATGATGCCGTGATGCAGAGACCTTGGGATGGGATCACGGAACAGGGAGTGAGATTAGAGCCAGAAGAACGGGATTCCACTCTCACTCCCTGCTCACGGAGCAACATACCTCTCCAAGATTTTCCCATGAGAAAAACCTCGGGCGTTTTTCGGTCCAGGTAGAAGAAAAAAAGAAAAGAAAAAGGAAATCAGCAGGGTGATAGACATAAGACACTACAGGGCTGCATGGGAAAAACTAGGGGCACGTTTCAGTGTATTGCACTGAGGGTAGACCACCTGACATTTCAAGACTGGCAAGGGAGACAGATACCCAGAGGGATTAAGAACAAGATTCATGAGAAAAACCGCTAGATGGGCATCAGGTGGCCACCTCTGGACCACAGCATTTTCATAACTGTCTGGTGAGCTTAGAGACAGGCGATTAATACCCAGTGGTTTTATCAAGCTGTCACAGTGACCATCTAAGAGGACACCTTTGCTGCTGTTTACCATTTAGACATTACACAGACACATTCACTGGAAAAAAAAAATACCAGGGTGTGGTTCATGTGACCCACTAATGTACCTGGAATTGCCAGTGATGTGACATTTTTTCTTTCTCCTTCTCCCTCTGCCTCCCTCCATCCATGGCTGTCTTTGCTGGGAGGACTGAGTCAGAGCTGTCAAACCTGTTCTCGGTCTTCATTTATTAGGTGGCTCTGGGTGGATTTCTTTCATTCACCACCTCTTCCCGGTCTTTTAAAGAACATGCTGGAGAATTATTATGAGCTAAGTAAGGAGCTAAGTAGTATATTATACCTTTAATCCCTGTATATGCTGTTTACACCACAGAATTTAGGTAAATCGACTGAAGGATTTCTTCAAGATGATGATGACAAGCGCCTGCGCAGCTAAGACATCTTACAGCACTGCTTCCAACTAAGGCTGAACCTGACCCTGACCTTTTGCCTTCTCCCCCCATGGCAACCTCTGTTTGGCAAGAAAAACATGATTACATTATTAAAATAATAAATGGTTTTATTTATTTCTTTTCTTTCTAAATATTATGGAATATAAATGCAACACAGATAAAAAAAAATAAATAAAATTGCACTGGCAGTGTATTAATGATTTATTTGTACAGTGCTATGCAAACGTCTTGAGCCACCCTTCATTTTTTTATATTTTCCTTCCAAGGAACCAGACTTTCTTGTAATTTTTTTAAGTGCGCTGGAGGCAATAGTTCTCCAGGCTTTCTGAAGGTCTTTCAAAGTTTTTCTTTGGACATTGGCTGCTTTTTCACTCATTTTCAGTCCTGTCCTTGTACCTGACCAGTTTCAGAGGAATGTTTTTTTGTTTGTTAAGTCACTTAACACTGACCTATGAATCATTCAAGCATAAAAAAAAGGCACCTAACTCAAGGGATGATCCAGTGTTGTGTCTACACATAACAGACAACTTGGCAAAGAACCAATTTTAAATTTTATCTTTAGGCACTTTGTTACTAGCAGCCTGACACAAAAACACATCATTTGTTCCCATTTCTTTAGTTTAATCTTCAAAAAATGCCAAAGATTATGCAATTTGACAGGCATAAAATAGTATTTTTACACCAACAATGTGATTCTCAAAGAATTATTAGCCAAAAGCGTGGCATATCTCAGCATGGAGTACAGTGTATTCTTATAAAAACTGAGGAAACTGGACAAAAGAAAAAGTGGCAGCCCAAAAAAATATCTACAGCAGATGAACAGCATCTGAAAGTCATGTCCTTAAGAAAGAGGAAAAAATCCAGCAAAGACCTGACAGAGGACCTGAGAGATACATCTGGACCTTCAGTTGATCCACCTACCGTTCACTGAAGCCTCATCAGAAATGGTCTCAGTGTGGCTGTCAACAAGTCATTCTTAAGGAAGGGAAAGAGGGAGAAAAGGCTGAGGTATGCCAAAATACACAAGAACTGGACTGAAAATCACCTGAAATCAGATCAAATATTTGCCTTATATACTATATTTCCATGTATGTTTGCACATGTTTCAATAAATCACTGCACCTATTTCCCATTTCCCTAGCAAAATATAAAGAAATGAGGGGTGACTCGAGACTTTTGCATAGTACTGTAGCTAGTTGAGGTAATTTTAATCATAACCTCTTTGTGCCTCGGAAAGTTATTTAAATGAACATCCCAGGGAAAAAGTAGTGGAGCTGCTAACAGCTCACAAATCTTAAATCTGTCAAGTTGACCTACCTAACCCTTGCTTCTAACAAGGGTTACAAGCCAAAAGATCAGGTATTAAACAATTTGTTTAACTTGAAGTTGTTTTAATATAAACTTGTTATTAATAATGGTTTTAATTATTATTTAATTATTATTAATAATACTGAGGAAAATCCATTTTCTTAACCATTTATCCAATTCAGAGTTGCAGGGGGCTGGAGCCTATCCCAGCTGTCACAGGGCGAGGGGCGGGGTACACCCTGGACAGGTTGCCGGCCAACACATAGAAGAGACAAACAATCACTGATGTTCACATTCACACCTTATAACATTATAACCTCCCCTTGTCTTTGGACTGTGGGGACTGCGAGGAAGCCAGAATACATGCAGACAGAGGGAAAACACGCAAATTCCATACAGAAAGTTCAACCCCTTGACGTGAGGTGACAGTGCTAACCACTGCTCCACAGTACTGCCCTTAGAAAAAAAAAGTAGGCTATCTATAAGATAGCCTATATATCTTATTGTAACCAGGGTTGTTGTGTAACCCTAGTTGGAACCTTATGACTAGGCTCATATTATTTACTCACTCACAATAGTGCCAAAAAAAATGTTCCATTATGGGACTGACTCACTGTTTGCATCTTATTTGCATAGTTTTGCATTCGACTATGTTGTTTTGGCAAGTTATCCTTCAGCTTCATATTTGTAAAATATTACATGATGTTCTGTTAAAGTAAATCCCAAACTGAGATTTTTATGTGTGGGTACTCTCTCCACCCTCTGAGTGTCAGGGTGCAAGACAGATTGTGGTAAAGTCCCTGCCATGGACACAGCACGGACCTAAGGCTCACAGTAAAGGATCTCTTTCTTTCTCTCTCTCCCCTTTTTTTTTTTTTTGCTGCTTCATCTCTTGTGCAAACACAAGCAAAAGAAACTTTTAGATGTTTGCATTGCTACATCCTGTTTCAGAGAACCCCTCAATCCACACACACACACACACACACCAGTTCCACAGAATTATGCCTACTTCAAGTTCCCCATAATGCAAAAACAAAGTGAGGACCTGCTGACTTGTATCCACATATATAACTTCATCTCTTTTCGGCAGTTTCACACTCTTCACTTTTTCAGCAAAGACCGCTTGCTTTTATCCAATGAAACGTACATCAGTATTATGGACCAACTTCTGCGCTGTATGTCCTCAAATAAAAACAGGTAGTCAATTAAAGTCTGGTCTCTGATAATGGCTGGGGGCATGGCTGGCACAAACAAAGGCCAATCCCCAGATACAGGCGAGGGAAAAAATAATTCTGTCCAGCTGTTGTGGCATATGGTCTGCCTACAAATGTTTCACAATAAAAGCCCTTTTATAAGAAGTTAAAGCCATTCCACTTCACATCCAAATGAGTCGAGGGTTGTATTAAACCAACAAACACAAAGACCTTTTTCGTAGCAGTAATTTAAGATTGCTATTTAAATCTACTTCTTTGCTTGAGTTGATAACACTTAAAAACAGCTCACACGTCTCCACTCCACTAACTAAACAAGGTTTTCCTTCAGATTCCTGCCCAGACAGGAATCTGAACTCTTGAGCTTCTGTGTGATAGCAGTGACATTACCACATGTACTACTGTAGCCTTTTGCTATTAGCTTTTTCAGACTGTTGTCTAAGGGTTTTTCTTAAATGTATTTTTTTGTCAGTCCTTTCACTTGTCAGCCTTGTGAGCTGGTGGGCTTAGTTACCTTGTCTTTCAAATCTGACATGTACAGGACCTGAGTATTACTGATGTGGACTCTCTTCAAACTGGATCAGGGAACAAGGATACAGTAAACAAACCTCAACACTGTATAAACCCACAAAAATTTGAGCTCAAACATATTCAAGTGTTTTGCAGTGTAGCAAGTGGAGAAGTGTCCTTAAATATCTACCAAGGCAGTACAAAGATGTACACATAAACAGATCAGATCACTGGACACTTTATTAAGTACACCTTGCTAGTACTGGGTTGGACCCCCTTTTGCCTTCAGAACTGCCTTAATTCTTCATGGCGCAGATTCAATGAGGTGCTGGAAACATTCCTCAGAGATTTTGTTCCATATTGACATGACATCATCACACAGTTGCTGCAGATTTGTCAGCTGTACATCCATGATGTGAATCTCCCATTACACCACATCCCAAAGGTGCTCTATTGGATTGAGATTTGGTGGCTGTGGAGGCCATCTGAGTTCAGTGAACTCATTGTCATGTTCAAGAAACCAGTTTGAGATGATTTGAGCTTTGTGACATGGTGTGTTATCCTGCTGGAAGAAGCCATCAGAAGATGGGTACACTGTGGTCATAAAGAAATGGACATGGTCAGCAACAATACTCAGGTAGACTGTGGCATTTAAGTAATGCTCATTTGGTACTAAGGGGCCCAAAGTGTGCCAAGAAAATATCCCCCACACCATTACACCACCACTACCATCCTGAACTGTTGATACAAGACAGGAGGGATCCATGCTTTCATGCTGTTTATGCCATACTATCATACTGACCATACTGACCGTACTATCTGACTGTGGCAGCAGAAATCGAGACTCACCACACCAGGTAATGTTGTTTCAGTCTTCTATTCTTCCATTTTGGTGAGCCTGTGTGAACTGTAGCCTCAGTTTCCTGTTCTTAGCTGACATGAGTGGCACCCGGTGTGGTCTTCTGCTACTGTAGCCCATCTGCTTCAAGGTTCAAAGTGTTGTGCATTCAGAGATGTTCTTCTGCATACCTTTGTTGTAACAAGTGGTTATTTAAGTTACTGTTGCCTTTCTAAGAACTCGATGCAGTCTGACCATTCTCCTCTGACCTCTGGCATCAACAACACATTTTCACCCAGAGAACTGCTGCTCACTGGATATTTTCTCTTTTTTAGACCATTCTCTGTGAACCCTAGAGATGGTTGTGTGGGAAAATCCCAGTAGATCAGCAGTTTCTGAAAATACTCAGA
>VUQI01013852.1:2639-15018 GCA_015106735.1 Paratilapia polleni
AGTTATAGGGGAAAAAAAAAAAAAAAAAAAAAAAAGGTTTAAAAAGAAGCCAAGGTGGTGATATCATACACACAGGACTGATCATCCCGTAGGATGAGGTGAAAAAAAATAAATGTTTGCTTTTGTAGAAATGGTAACAGTTAAAATACTTAAACAAGCACGTTAGATATATAAATGCAAATGCAAGTATTTCTCTGGGGTCCTATCAGGGGAACCAAATAAATGAAGAGATGTTACTATGACACTGAGGTCTTCCGTTTCCCAGGATATGTCTGTTTTCTTTGGAAGCACCAGGGCAAAAGGGCCAGTTTGTTTACTCAAGCCTATAAGGACCGGATAGCAAGCCAACACGCCAAATGTGACAGTACACACGGCTTCAGGGTGTCTGTACTGTTTATGTGCTGAAGAACGGCTGTGATCTTGAACAAAGAAGTGGCAAAAAAAAAAAAGAAAGGAGAAGAAATAGGTCATTTTTGCTGTGTGTGTGCAACTCCCTCAGGATTAGCCTCAATGAGGATATTTTGCACGCCTAAAAAAGAACTAGTTTTTTCTTCAAGAGCGATTATGTACTTTCCCCAGGACGGCATTTCATGTGTCAGGATTTTATTTTATTTTTTAATTATTATTTTATTTAGTTTTGGCCAAACTATTTTTTTTAGTGAAACAAAACAAACTCAGAAGCACACTGACCTCAATTAACCTCATGTTAATCATTACATATCCAAATTTGTTGCACATTTTTGTTTGCTGGATGTTTGGCTGATTACTTTGTCTGTTGCAGCTTCAAAGCCTTGATTGAATATTCTTCCTCAAACAATAGTTTTCGTTCTGTTTCTCTAAGGAGAACCTCTGGGGACTAATCAAGGAAGATTAGTATAAGAACAGAGGATTAATACCTAAAAATAGAAAAGAGTGAACTTGGATAAAAATTACTCAACATACAATAGCAAAGGGCCAGATACTAAGTAATGATGTACATGATTTTCCTGATATTTAAAGCCTTAAGTTTGGTTTTGCAGTTTGAATATTGTCTTTGTTGCTCTTACTAAGTAGCCACATTCTTGCTAGACTATAGACTTGCTCCACAATGCAAATACTATAAACATTATGTTTATTTATTAACCATCTTCTGTCGCCAACTCAGGCTTCACTTCTTGAACAGCATCACACGAGCACTGAGAGGGAGGCTGTTACTAGAAGTTTCTTGTGCTTTCTCTGATCTTCCATAAAAAGTCTGTTTGCTGCAAACCAAAGTTCAGTGGATGTCAATAGCCCCTTGGCAAAAAAATAAATAAATTCATAGTCAGTCAAGAGTCATATAGGTGGGAACTGGTCTATTGCCTCCTTGTGCATAGGAACACATAAAATATCATGCTATTAATATTCAACAAATAATTAATTTCACTTTCATGACTTGTTTGTTTCTGTAGTTGTCTACTACTGATTCATTTTTGATGTTATAAAAGAATGCTTTGTTCATCATTTATTATCTTGTACTTCAAAAAATGGATTTCAGCTGCTTTTTTGTAGTCCGATGAGGATGAGTCATATTCTCTAAATGAAACTCTTTTGTATTCCGACCAAAAGCAAAAAAAACCTTTCAAGTGCTAGTCATATTTATCCACCTAGTAGCACCCATTTAAACATGTGCGACATGGCTGTTCATGTCAGCCCATATACTGTATCAGGGTTCAACACAGGTTCACTCTCTCCTCTTCCAGTAAGGCAAACAACAACTCCAGCGACCAAACAAAGAACATTGATCACATACATTCAGGCTTCCCCTCAAACACCGATGTACCTGCACCCATCACAGAGTAACCTCGGGGATCTTTCTGAGAGGAACCTGTGGACGATAAGGTGATGTATCAGGCTCTTACCTCAGGATCCGGGATCTGTGAGAACACGGAGGACAAGCACTGAGACAGCAGCAGTGTTCCCCAGCCCCGCAGTAGGAGCTGAGGCGGGCATGCAGGCTGATCCCCAACCATTCTCTCCCCTCTTTCTCCCTGCAGCCACCCTGCCCCCTCTCTCCCTCTTCCTCTTGCTCTCTTCTTTCTCTGCCTTCCTGCCTGCACTGGCGCCGTTTACAGGACAGGACCACAATGGCCCTGGGTGATTAATAGTGACTATGGTGATGAAGTCTTCCTCCCATCCATGGTCATCTCTATCTGTTGCCTTTATGCCACACCAGAGCAGTAACCCAAAGACACTGGCGGTCACCACTGCAGCCAGCTGAAAACTGCTTCACTAGAATGGAGGGAACCAGCCCTGCAGTTAGGGTACATTAATTAATTAACAGACCTGGTGTGGTTTACAGCCAGCTCATCCTGCTGGGGACAGGCTGTTAACTCAGACTGGGGGGGATGGGTAGTGCAGTTGACCATGATGAGGCTGGCCTGCACAGACACAGTGAAGCAAATGACTGAGCCATCGTCTTTATTGCCTCTGGCTGAAGTGTAAAATCCTCACAGCCTCATCCTTTCAGTATGGTAGAAGATGGAGAGCCAAGCTGCTGTTTTCAAGTTGGACTTGCCTAAGGAAAAACTAATGACTTCTCTGTGAAAATGAACACAACGGGGTAAATACTCGAGTAAAGAGCCAATACCACAAACCTACAT
Organism: Paratilapia polleni; assembly: GCA_015106735.1. Classification (NCBI taxonomy): domain Eukaryota; kingdom Metazoa; phylum Chordata; class Actinopteri; order Cichliformes; family Cichlidae; genus Paratilapia; species Paratilapia polleni. The sequence continues at coordinate 5,261 of VUQI01013852.1, forward strand.
TACCTCTGTAGCCAACTGAAGTGGTAAAGAGATTTACAGTTTGGTGTCTAGCCACCTTGTAAGTGTAATATTGCCTTTTTGGTAGCTCTGCTTTGGTCTCCGTCAAACCCTGAGGGAAATATCAGGCTCTGATGCTGCTGAATGCACAGCCTGTCTCTGTGTATGTTTGAATTTTGCTTTTTTGTTTGTTTTTTAAAGAAAACCGCTGCAAATAACCCAGATAAGAGATGTGAAAATCAAATGATGCTAACACCCCATGTGGAGCCTGGGAGAACTAAACAGTGTGTGATAATTCACTGTAGGCGAGACCCTTTGGATCAGACATACTCAACTGATTAATTGTTAATATGAAATATTGATTAGACCATTTTTAATTCTTGTTCTTGAGCAAACACAGCTGGCTACTTTCCACAGCAATATCTAGTTTTCTGTTTTGTATTTCATCATCACTTTCGTTGCTACTGGAACATAATGTCAGGATGTCTCTTATTATCAATTATCTAATCTCATCTGCTTCCACTGTAAATGTGAAATCTAATTTTCACATACACTGCCTTATCAGTGGGAAATTACAGATTACATAAAGGTTTCAGTGAAATGACTGTAAAGAGAATGACTGACGCATCCTGCAGAGAGATGCTTTCAAATAGAATTAAGTATCATGCTGATGTCTCAGGGCACGTCTAATAGGCCCTTTAACGTGAAATATCATTAGTCAAAGTGGATTCTGTCATTATAGCTCCATTTTGACATCCAACATTTTCCATTCCTGAGTAACTCTTTAATTAACAGTGACAAAATATCTTCTCTTTGAATATTTTCTTTACAGCTGAAAGCAGTATGAACTGTCCTGTAATCACCAGAGAAACAGGGACTTTGCATATTATTTGAATTGATGGATGAACACACACTTAGGCTCCTCCAACACACTTGAATCTGACTTTCCTGATTAAAATCATTGAGAAATGTATACTACTCTAGAAGGCAGAAGCCCCATCCTGAGGGCGTTTGGTGATAATGAGAACCCTTATCTGCAGAATTAGTCAGAAATAGCTCCCAGTGATTGGCTTTTGACAGAGGTGTTGGATGTAATCACTATACCACCGCAGGATCAGTAAGATCTACCCACTGGCGTTTGAAGGAGCTTGTTGTGTTGTTTAATGTGGTATGCTTACACAAAGCTTTTTTTTTTTTTTATTTTGCCATGAAATTGTTCTTTGTCAAAAAAAAAAGTGTTATTTCACAGCCATCTTAAGAAAAGTCTTTGAAATTGTGTTCCCCTCACAGACTGTATATTTTTATACAGTCTGTGGTTCCTCTGTAGCTTGGAATTCTATTTATGCAACAAGGAGGTCTGTCGGGAAACAGCCCTTGGTGATAATAAACTTTTGTTGTGACATTTGATATGTAATATAAGATGGTTATGAGAACACAAAGCAGCCAATTCACAACCACTACACATTTTTTTAATTTATTTTTTTACTACAGTTAATGTATTAAAATGAAGCACCAGCTTAATATTTTACATTTGAAGCACCTCACAAGTCTACTGAGTGCACTCAAACACTTGAGCAAATGCAAATTTTGTTTAATTTTGTATCATTATAATATGAGGCGTGACAAACTATCTCGTTGTTTTCTCTTGTGACAGGTTACTGATATACTGGCGCAAAATATCAATAGCACATGCTCTAAATGGATTACCAGAGTCACTACTTTGCTAACCCATGTGGTTGCACTCATCAAATGAATCATGAAGAAGTGTATGGAAATGGAACTTCTTTGCAATGAAGATGAAGAAAGCCACAGGAAAAAAAAATGGCAGACAGCAGGGGGAAGCAAAGTCACCAGCTAATTAGTTAATGATAATACACACACACTATTCAGTTACAATGCAGTGATTACATATTCTATCATTCCAAATTTTTGCCTTTTTAGGGGTATTTTGGCTTCTTAAATTACTTCAACCATGATGTGTCTATCGTAAATGATTGTCTTACACTGTATCGCACTCAACAGAATTTGTGTTTGTTTTGTGTTGTGCCATGTTGGCTGGCATTTGTGTGCTTAGTTTCTTGTACTTTCAAGAGAATTATAAATTCCTTAAAATATGTGTATTATTCTTTTTGCAACAATGGCACATTCACTGGTGATACACAAGTGTTAGGGTTGTGCAATGATGCTTGTTTGAAGTGTTTCTTGCTTATGGATATGTGTACTGTTACCTGCAGACAGTGTACCAAGGGGACCAAGTGAGATTCACACAACACTATATTGCCACATTATTTCTAAAGCTCAACAAGTGTTAAAAAATAGTTAAATGCATCGTCCATTGTGACTAAAAACTAAGAGCACTTTAAGTTGGGTTTCTAGTGCTACGTTCACCCTATAGGCAACAAACTACATTGTGGACAACTTGCTTTGAAGTGTTGCTGTATCACTTGTCAATATCACCTCTGGGCATGTGTGTGCCTGCTAACATGGAAGCATATGACTGGAAGCATATAACACTTCACTGCATCATTTCAGACTGGCACTGAGAACATACTGATTTTAAAGTAATTAATTAATAATTGACAAACTTGAGATGGTGGTCCCCCCTTTTTAACAAAGGGGACCAGAGGGTCTTTTCCAACTTCAAGGGCATCACGGTACTAAGCCCCATTGGGAAGGTCAATGCCAGGGTACTGGAGAGAAGAGTCCATCTGCTGGTCAAACGTTGGATTCAGGAGGAACGATGCAGTTTTCATCCTGGTCGTGGAACACTGGACCAGCTCTTTATCCTCTCAAAGAGATTTGAGGGTATGTGAGAGTTTGCCAAACCAGTCTCCATGTGTTTTGTGGAGACTGGAGACAAAGAAGGCATTTGATTGCGTCCTTTGGGGCGACCTGTAGTAGGCGTCCTATAGGGGGTGCTTCAGGATTATGGGGCCCTTTGTTTTGGGCTATTTTTGTCCCTGTACAACCATAGTGGAACCATAGCTTGATTTGCATTGCTGGCAATGAGTCAGGCTGGTTCCCAGTGGGTGCTGGACTCTGCCAGGACTGCCATTTGTCTCAGATTCTTTTCGTAATTTTTATGGATAAAATTCTAGGCCTGTGCAGTTGAAGAGCTGGAGGGTGCCGGGTTTGGTGGTTGCAGGATCTTGCCTCTGCTTTTTGGAGATGTCATGCTTCTGTTGCCTTCATCGAAAGACAACCTCCAGCTTGTACTGTGGCGGTTTGCAGCCAAGTGTGGAGTGGCTGGGATGAGAATTAGCACCTACATGTCTGAGGCCATGGTTCTCAGCCGGAAAAGGGGTGGAGTGCTGACTCCAGGTTTGGAATGAGTTGCTGCTGCAAGTTGAGGAGTTCAAGTATCTCGGAATGTGGTTCACGAGTGAGGGAAGAAGCAAATGGGAGATTGGGACATGGATAGGTGCAGCATACTCAATAATGTGGTTGCAGTCAATCTGCATTTCCAACCTAACCTGTAGCCACGAACTGTGAGTAGAGAATGAAAGAATGTGATCGCAGATACAACCGGGGGAAATGAGCTTTCTCCGAAGGGTGTCTGGGGTCTGCCTTACAGATAGGGTGAGGGCCTCTGTCATTTTGGGATCAGAGTAGAGCCGCTAGTCCTCCACGTTGAAAGGAGCCAGTTGAGGTGGTCCAGGCATGTTCAACTAGGAGGAGACCCTGGGCAGACCAAGGAGACATTGGAGAGATTATGGCTCTAAACTGTCCTTGGTATCCCCCCCAGAAGAGCTGGAGGCAATGGCTGGGGAAAGGGAGGTCTGGGACTCTCTGGTTAGACTGCTGTCCCTGTGACCCAGACCCAGATAAGGTGCAGAAAATGGAGGGATGGGTGGATGGATATTTAGACCAAATTTCATTTACCAATTTTATTTACTATTTGGCATTGATTTGTTTTTTGTGTTGGTTAAAAATGTGATAATAATGGGTTGTTGCATCTTCATACTTCAAAGAAGGTCAAATGGCTTGTCTGATTATAATGTAGTGAGTCAAAAGGTCTCCACAAATGTCTGACATTTTCGTCCTATGACTATCTTCTGAACTAGATTCTGTGCAACAGAAGAAACACGCTCAGAGCCATTATGCTATGGTAGTAGAGGACAATGATGGTAAAACCTTACAACGTGGTCCTGGAAATATGCTGTATTTATTATATATGTACCTTCTATTTTAATGACTTACATATATTAAGTATCAAGCATTAGCTACATAAAAAAGTGCCAGCTGTTTAAAATACAAACTGTTAATACAACAAATTCACATTTTTTAAATAGGGCGGTACCCTATTTTACTGATTCAATCTTTAATGGTTACCTGGAAAGTGATAAAGAGCATCTTGTTCTGTCTTTTGTCTGGCTTGAAAATATTCAACTGTTTTCCCCTTACATGACCTCTACATAAAGCTACAGTGTTTGATTTTGCACAGGACCTGTTAAGTATTAATTAGTGGATGTGACTGTTGTGTCAAAACCAATATTCATACATTTATATTCAGGAAACATACACAGACAGTATTTCTCTGAGCAACAGGCCTCCTGGGGCTTCAACGCAGCTCAGCTGGTGCGTCATTCCCTTTTGTCTCTCCCAATTACTTGCATCTATCTCTCTGCTGAAAACTATCAGATAAAGGTACAACTACAAAAATCAGCACCCCTGTTATCAGTGATGCTCTTGCACACATCTCCAGAAGGCTGCAGATCTCACTCACCATGATCATATTTGTGAGCAAAATGTCAGTCCTAACATGGTAGCATGTGTTATGGGACTTGTTAAACAATTTTGTTTGTTAAGGGACTTGCCCTCACACTACTGCTTCTCCTGCTGTGCAGCTGCAGTCAGGTGCAGAGTCCTGCTGGCAGGAAGATAAAGGATATCTGCACCAGCGATGATGTATACACATGTACAAACTTCCAGTACTGGCAGATAGCATTTTAGTTTCTTAATAAAAATATATACATTGTTGAAATGTACACGCTGTATGTCTTTCTTCTGACAGTGATAATTTTTGAAGCATATCCAAATGCAACAATGTCAGGCAATTGACACTGAATTAAAACAAAGAAGCTTTTTTGTTTTTTTTCCATGACCATCATCAGAATTGAGGTGGAGTGTTTCCAGAAGAACTTGATTATTTCCAAGTTTGATGCAACACGGTGAGCAATTCAATTTAGAGTGAGAAAATTGCCGGGAGGATTAGATGCGGAGGAGCCATGAGTCAAGAACGGCACTAGGTTACTAAAGCGACTGGGGGGAGAAACACAGCCTTTAGTGGCAGAGCGTTCAGAGCACGGAGTGTGAGGAGCTACAGTTTGTCAAAAGATAGCAGTTTCCTAAGAATTGTCTCTAATGCAGAGTCAGTGTGTTGTAATGTCAGTTTGCTCTCTGTTTCTTTGCACTGTTATCCTTTAATATATCTCAACCACAATAATACAGCTGGTATATTCAGCAGTTTTAATATTTCTGTATTATTAATGCCTTCATCCTGTTTATCAACTCCAAAAGCAAGAAAAATAAATGATTAAATGACAACTGTGTCATGATAATGGCAATTAAAATGTACTATATAGACTGATAATGCATAGATTTGCTGTTGGTAGGACATCAATCCTACAGGATCCATTTAATTTCATTTTTGGCTTTAGATCAAAACATAGGAGTCACTGTCAAAAAAACCCCAACAAAAAACAACAAAAAAACAAAACAAAACAAAACTGGGTGGCCTATAGTACTTGACTAACTACACTGCCATCTAGTGATGCTACTTGTATTTAAACACATTCGAGTAAACAAAATTACTAAAGGGCTCACACAGTATTGAGTCACTGCACCATGTCCATAAGTGAAGTGTAAGCAAAGCAGAAGTTTGAAGTTGAACAAATAAGGACTCCAAAAGTTTGGAGTATGAGGGCAAGAGGCACAAATGGACATAAAGATTAGATAATCTGCTCACAAACCGCATCTCATCAACACCTCACTATCAGTTGTGGGTGCGTATACACCACCACACTTGATTTGCAATATCAGTGTCAGCAACAATTTAACTCACCCCGTAGACATTGATCTTTACCCTTCCCTTCACCACTGTCTGGAAAAGATAAAAACTCATTACTTTATTTCTACTTACTGTAAATGAGCACATTAGGACCCTGCTGTTTATTTTCTTTCCATTACATGTAAATGAGAGGCACTGGGAGATGAATGGACTCATAGAGGTCCAAACCGTTTTCTGGCCTGAGCAAAGTTCACAGATCCCTCATATACTGATGGCTAACTTTAACCTCTGCGTTCACAGCTGCACTATTTACTTTAGTTTCTGGATGCAGTCAATGGTCTGCAGGAAGCATTGGTCCAGAACGAGGGAATACCTCTGAGGAGAAGGATGGAGAAAGGAGTCATTCAAACTTGGAATGACAAATAGGTGAGGCTGTTTACGTATGCTGTGTTTACATAAGTTTGTGTTTGGTTTGGTGGGTTATTGGGCATTTTGGAATAAATCTACAGCTTTCTGCGTAATACAGCTACATAAAACAATAATAAAATTGTCTGGTGAAGTGTAATTTATTTGAAAGTGATGACACTCTTAAATAACTGAAGTCAACACGAGTAGTCCCATTAATCTGTGATATTAGGGTAACTGAAATTTCACAGTAACATGGCAGAAAAAGAAAAGCTTATTGAAAAGATGGTAATAATGTCCTTCTTACGATCACATACCGCGTTAAAATTAAATATGATTACAGGTTTGTGAAAATGCTCCACCACTGACTTCATATGAAGCAGTTTTGTGGCAAATTTAGAAAACAACCAAACAAAAATTTATGAAGTTGAACATTTTCCTGGCAATCAGATGCAGTTAGGGACCGTGACAAGTATTTGCTCCATCAACACCCTTTCTGACGCACATTTCCAAATTCGACACGTATCTGGCAATCCTCATCTGCTCATCTCTCTTATGATGATCTGCTCTTATGATGACACATCTCACTCTGTTACATTAAAGGGTGCTTCACCCTCCATCCAGGAGGTATTCAGCACAAGCAGCTTTTGTTACTCTGAGCATAAAGGCTTTCTTCATCATGTCCAAACGTTGATATTTTTGTCTTGTGGCACTTTCTCGCTCAGTCCAATGGGGACCTGCCAATCTCCCACAGGGTCCTGGAAGACATAGTGCGGTATTTGAAGCAGCACACTAACTCAGCCATGGTTTTAAATTAAGCGTGATGTGGAGAGGGAGGAAAAGGAGTGGGGGGATGGAGGTTCTGCTGAAACCCTTTTGGCTACATCGGAAGAAAATAACTCGGATGTTAGTATGAATGTTTGTATGAATGTAAGAGCCACTCCCACTGGACATATCCACACAACCTTTGGATTAAGAGCCATATACTGTACATGTGTGACATGCTCTGGGGAATGTATAGAGGACTACAGTGGGAGTTTGTGCAGCTCGAGTTCGCAATCATTTTCAACCACTATTCCCACACAGCTGGTTTCAAGTCAGAAATGATTAGTGTTAATATTTAATAGGAATATTGAAACTTTTGGGAACTTAACTGCGGTGATTACTATTTAGTCTGGCCCGTCACACATTTATTTACAACTATATGGAGCCAAAAAATACTTTTTAAAAAAATCAGTGAAAGTCATTGCCATGAAGGTAAACAATGTATTCAAAATATTTGGTGAGGATTTGGTTCCTTTTCATTGATTAATTTGGATGTTTCTTCAGTTTACAGAAAATATTTACTTTGAAAACAGACAGTACTGGTCTCAATACCTGTAATGCATTTAAGGTTACCAGTGGAGGAAAGACAAACATATATGTAATAAAATGTGACAGTGACATTTATAAAACAGGGAGCAGACGAGATGCAAAACCACAGGGAGACATCTTATCAGCATCAACTGTTCCTGCAATCAGTCGGAACACTTGTCTGATGCCATCAGGGTTAAGTTGAAAGCTATTCTACTCAAGGTACTTAAGTCGTTAAACTGAGGTCACCTGACCTCACATCACAAACTGTCTTTGAGGGGCTCAAATGGAGAGAAAGTCAGAGATGCATATGATGTTTGTGTGGCTGAAGAGGAGAGCTTTTTTTTCCCTGCAGGCTGCTGTTTGTCACATGTGACAGGAGAAGGTAGGGCTCAGCTGGAAGTGAGGCTGAGCAGGGACCAGCCAGTTCCCCTGGTTAGTGTCTTGTCTGTGCTGTCACAGAGCCTGCAGGAAAACATGCCTGACTTGTCTCATCACGTCACTGAAAGCTGCAGGTCATGGTGGAGAGTGCTCTTTAGGGATGCCCTCAGCGCCCGCGTTTCCTCCAGCTGAATGACCAGCCAAGAGACAACATACAAGAACAACATGAACATCTCTGTGCAACTCCAACGTGATGGGCAGAATGAGCACTGCTGTCTGCAGTGTGTCTAGTGCTGCACATCATTATTTTTGTCGTCTGGTTAAATTTTATAGTTGGAAAACGAAAAACCTTGAACCCGAACCAGTTTAAGGCAATGTTGTCAAAGTTAGAAATAAAATGTTTACAAATGCCAGCTGGATTGTTGGACAGTCTATTCAGTTTTTCTGTGGACAGTTCCTGTTGCTCAGAGACTCCTTGGTGCTGAGGGACACTGCTCCTGCCGACAGAGTTGAGATAGCCACGAGCAAGACAGATAAGGGAGAAATTGAAAAAAAAAAAATGAATATCTTGATATTGTCACATCATGCTGTCACTGAGTCTTGGCATATCAGTCCAGCCATGCTGCATGCACAGTGCTTACTTTTAATCTAATTTTGTCCTCTCAAACCGCTGCTCTAGGATCACTCTCCTGTGGCGCTCCTCTTGGTACTTCTGCCTCCAAACATGTCTGACTCATCTCTTTCTCTCTAGAAGATTCAGACAAATGTTAAAGTTAATACAACAAAATTCCTCCTAAAGACAAAACCGAATAAAGCTATGGAGTGACAAATATAAATAAATATACCTAAAAAATGTATACTTACTTAGACAATGACTAGCTTAATAAATATATGTAATTTTATATAAAAGTTAAATTTTTCACCATTAAATTTCAGACTTTAGCCTGAAAACTATTAAATAAACTACCGAGCTCTCATTAGTGCAAACCACAGTAATGATTGTGACTACACAAATAAAATGAACAAACACTAATGGAAAAAAAACTGCCTGTGTCTGTGGCGTTGGGCTGGAAATATACAAACTGATTGAACATTTTAGTAGTGTAGCATTACAACATTCCTTTTTTACCTTTATTTTAAAAAAAAAAAAAAAAGCCCATTTTGGTTTTGCGATGCACAAAAGTGCAAACTTGAAATATAAAGAACAAAATTTTTGAAGGATCATGTGAATCATCTGACCATTTCATACAGATAACCTCCCAGTGCGTGGGTACTGACTAAAGCAGGCTGACAGCGGATGGTTTTCCACCAGTAAAACACTCCTTCATCACCAGCTTTGATGAGTAAGAGAGCCAGCAACAGTAGCATAAAGATGCTGCTCCTGATCTACCTGGAGAGCTGTTAGCTAAGCAATCTTGATCCTCGGTGACAAAGGTAAGAAAATGAAAATGGTCTTGCTTTTGAAGACATTTCATGGCCGGTGCTGCCGGCACAAAGTTTTCATCTGTTTTTGTTTGGGCATTTTGTGAGAATCAATCAAAAATGTTTAAAGCCTTCAGGTGAAGTGTTTTTTTTTTTTTTTTTTTTTTTTTTTGTTTTTAAAAAAAGGAAC
>VUQI01013852.1:15038-29133 GCA_015106735.1 Paratilapia polleni
TTTTTTTTAGTCTTTTGGGGGGGGTTTTTTTTTTTTTTTTTTTTTGATCTATGCTGTTACAGAAAGATACACTTTTCAAAACCATGACACGCTGATAGAGTTCAACTGTGAGCAATAGACAAAAGAATGTCTACAGTACATTTTACATTGTCTGGAGGGCTTCAACCAGCTCAAGACGTCTGTCCTTCTCCACACAGGGGACTTTATATATACACTGGGTCATCACTGCACTCTTATCAGACATTTTGTTGTTAATGAATTCCATAGTGATGGACATGTCAGTGTGGTACACAGGTGATTACACATAGGAAGTCTTGCACTTACATGAATTCTATGCTTCTCCCCACAGCTGGCAGCACCAGTTTATGACCAAATTTAGAAACTGAGCTGGAAAAAAAAATTGACAGACACTCAACAGAAATCCCAGGAGAAGACAAAAGTGTTTAGCATCACAATCATCAATAAACAGGTAACAGAACATCCCATCACCTATTAACAAGTGCACATTATTAGGCCTTCTTTTGCCAGGCAAGACATCCTAGAAATCAATGTTTCTGTGACACTTAGCTTCAGATGTTAGTTTTTTTCAAACTTTTTCTAGCATGTATTAGAAGCAAAAAAAGTTCACACCAACACCTCATAATTCTTTATCAAACACTAACAATGCACCCCACCTGCAGTGGCTCCACATCCCACAGTTTGAGAACCACTGAACTAAACTAACAATAAGCATAGTTCAGTGATAATCAGACATCACGTACCCTGAAGATGTAATTCTTTTGGTAATGTCTCCCTCTTCTGGGGAAACATCTGAAGTACAGTCTGTTATCTTGATGCTGGGCTTCCTGTGTTCATTATCATTCTTCAACAGCTATAAGCACACATTTAATAGCTGGTCAGACTTTTAAAGCAATAATACTGAATCACAGCACAAAAATTTAAACCGCAAAAAAAAACCCCAGTTATTTCTTGATTACCTTATTAGAGAATTGCTGGGTTTCCTGTAGTTCTTTGATAATGGCATCTTTCTCAGCAAGTATCTCCTTAAATCTCTGGATGACAGCGTTGTGCTCTGAAGGCTTGTTGCTCAGCTGCTGTCCTATGCTCTGCTGGGTCTCCTTGCTCTGTACATTTTGCTTTTGGCTGAGTCGTCTCAGCATCGTCTGCATCTGGGTCTGCTGCTTCTGCCAGAGGTAGAAAAGGTACACTAAGCTGCTGAGAACAGTGTAGTAAAGCATGGACCCATCACAGGAAATCCTCCATTCTGCACTGTGTTGACTTCAACTCATAAATGTGAAGTGAAATCCTAATTATTACTAATTGCCATGGCTTGTTTAAAACTTAATTTGTAAATAATTTCATTCATTTTATTTACTTCTTGGAATTATGAGCAACTGTTTTCATATAATAAAAAAAAAAAGTAACCAGGCATGAGATACACATCTCACATTTATATGAATCTAACCAGATAATTGTCTCTTATCTAATGTCTTACCAACAGAGCATCCACAAACTCATCATCATGTTTCCCCTTCTCCAGTAGGGTGGATATCTGGGCCTTCAGAGTTTTGATTTCAGCAGACAGAGATTTGTTCCTGGCTTTAGAGGCTTCCATCTTTTTCTTCACATCTTCGTGTTCTTTCAAGAGTGCCTCATAGTCCACTGAGAGCCTCTGTACAGGTGTGGAAGGAGAGAAGGGCCTTTGCACATTAACAGTTTAATGTTTCTGTTAATGTACAATCAGTGCTTAAACCCAGTTACACAGGCCTAGAGAGCGGTCGACGATCCCCTGGCAACCCCAAATCATTGTGACCTCCAGCAGCCCCTAAATGGCCGAAATTCAAATTTTCGTTCGCTAAGTGGTTGGTGTTGGGAAATACACATTTTTCCGTAGCGACAGGTGGGGTAGGGGGTAGCCGACTTGTCTCCAGGCCTGTGTGAAAAGGGCTTTACACACCTCAAATGCCTCCCTCTTCTCTTTCTCAATGGTGCGGATGTAGCTGAGATTTCTCTCTTGAGGAGGGGTTTTCTGAAGCACACTCATGCCCGGAAACTCTTCCTCTCCACTCAGAACACTTGACCGCCTTTGTTGAGTTGACTTGTTCAGCTGCTGCTCAAGTTCCCGTACCTGTGGTTCAGTGCCAAGTTTTGTGCATCGTGAGTTCAGGGGTTTGTTTTATATGTCTATCTGCAATCTTACATTTCTGAAAAGCACTTTATTAGCTATAAAGAATGCTGTAACTTTAATCTGAACTAATCTAAAATTTAATCTAAATTTATATTTTTTGCTTACCCTTGTCTGAAGAGCCAGTATCTGCTGTGCCCGACCTCTAAAGCTCCCAGGGCAGCTTAGTAATTGCTGAAGGCTGACCTCCTCTCCAACCTCACTAATCAAAACCTGAAGCAGTTCATATTTTAGAATTTGTAAGTCACTTGTGATTAATCATTCAGCTATATGATATTCTTCTTGAGCAATTAGATTTAAGACAGGAAATAAAGGTAGGCTCCTACCTTGTGAGCCATTTTCAACTCCTGTTTGGCAGACTGAACCTGGTTGCGGTACTCGGTCACTTTCAGTTGGGCAGCTGCTAATTTTTCCTGCAGAGATCTGACCAATGGACTTTCCTGCTTTTGGAAACAAGTTATATATGATTCCATCATTTTAGTTAGGACCCAACAACAAAATATTCCTTTTGTTGTTAGCTCTTACCTCACAGTCTTCAGATGAGATCTTAATCTGTGACTTTGGATCAACCTTTTGCCCAGCATGTACCAAAGCAGCCTGCAGCTATACAAAGTCACACAACAACTTTGTGCTGGAATGATCCATCCATCAAATTATGTCAAATGATACACGTAAAGCAAAACGTTACCTCTCTCTCAAGCTCTTTGATTCTGTTGCCATTTTGCTTTGATTTAATCTTCTCCTGCTCAATTTCAGCAGTTAGCTCTCTGTTCTTCTTGGACAGCTCAACAATCTTGGTGGCAGCTACAGCTCCTGCCAAGCCTGATGTGCCTAAACAGACGAGTGGATGAGGCAGGAAGAAGCTGTGACATATCTGTAACATCTCGGTGCAAAATAAATAAAACTCTTCACATTATACCTGCTAAGGCCAGTCTTTCTTCTTCTCTTTTCTTCTTCAGGTGTTTAATTTCAAAATCCTTCTCACTCAGAAGTTTGAAGAGCCGACCATTTTCATCCTTTAGCTCTCTCAATCGGTCCAGCAGTGTCTCATTCTCATTTTGCAACGGCCTATAGAAGTTAAAAGGAACATGTATCGCTGTAACATGACTGTTTTTGTCCAGTACCTAACGTTAATTTTCACAGGACTCTGTGCAGTCCTGTGAAAAATTAAGTGTACCCTTACTGGTTCCTTAGGAATTAAGAGGTTAAGTAGCAGCCAGGTGCTGCTAATCAAATACACTTGATTAACTTGATTGACTGATCATCAGGAAGTGTGACCACCTCTATAAAAGCAGAGGTTTTGGCAGTTTGCTGGTCTGGAGCATTCAGGTGTGTGTTAACACAATGTGACAATCTTTCGAGGACTGGACATCCCAACAAATTTACCCCCAAGGTCAGACCGTGCAATGCTCCGAGAAATTGCAAAACCCAGAACCCAAGAGCTGCATCTCAGACTCTACAGGCCTCAGTTAGCATGTTAAATGTTAAAGTTCATGACAGTACAATTAGAAAAAGACTGAACAAGTATGGAAGGGGTGCCAGCGGTGCTGTTCAGAAGGAGTACCAGGAGAGAGACTCTTCTCTCTAAAAAGAACATAGCAGCATGGATTAGGTTTTCCAAAGTTGCAGCTGAGCAAACAACAAGACTTCTGGAACAATGTCCTTTGGACAAACGAGACCAAAGTGGAGATGTTTGGTCATGATGTACAGCGCCACGTTTGGCAAAAACCAAACACAGCATATCAGCACAAACACCTCATACCAACTGTCAGCACGGTGGTGTAGGGGTGATGATTTGGGCTTATTTTGCAGCCACAGGACCTGGGCACCTTGCAGTCACTGAGTCAACCACGAACTTGTCTGTATACCAAAGTATCCTAGAGTCAAATGTGAGGCCATCTGTCTGACAGCTGAAGCTTCACTCAAACTGGGTCATGCAACAGGACAATGATCCCAAACACAACAGCAAATCTACAACAGAATGGCTGAAAAAAAAAAGAATCAAGGTATTGCAATGGCCCAGTCAAAGTCCAAACCTCAACCTGACTGAAATGCTGTGGTGGGACCTAAAGAGAGCTGTGGATAAACGAATGCCCACAAACTTCAATCAACTGAAGCAACACTGTAAAGAAGAGTGGGCCAAAATTCCTCCACAATAATGTGAGAGACTGATAAAGTCATCCAGAAAACAAGTGGTTCTACAAGCTACTCAATCATTTTTCATGACTGCATACAGTTATGTGAAAACTTTCTTTTTCACGACTGAGATGACAAAGATTTACAGCCCTGAATATATATTCCTATTTCTATTTTTTTAATGTAGCAACTTTTATGGAAGATATCTTGAAAGAAACACTTAATTCAGCCAGTTAAGACTCACCTGTTTTGGGGAGTGTCACTGTCGGCCTGAATACCTTGCTTAGACAGATCCAAATCATCCTGAGCACCACTGTCATTGAGCTTGTCTGGTTGTTTCTCCTTTTTCCTGTCCTCTTTCCTTTTCTCCTGCTGTTTTTGCAGTGCTTGGAACTGAAGCCGCAATTCGTTCAGCTGATCATCAGACTCCATGATCTCTGATTAATGGCATGAGAAAGTTAAAGATGGATATTATAATGGAATCAGTACTGTGGCTAACATTGTATTATCATGTTGTATTATGTTCAGCTTACCATCACTTTGGTTTTTAAATATTTTTATATGACAACATTTAAATCCTTTCTAAAGTAAAAGCAAAGCAACCTCTTTAGAATGACACGTGCCTTCTTTACTGTTACAGAGAAGCTGAAAGTCTGTTGTTTGTCTGATGATGTTTTCATTGACAAACCGTGAATTCACAGAGAAAATGCGATTAAAACGATGTTTATAGTCGATGTTTGCAGTACGTAAAAAGATTTTTATAGTACGTGTATACGCACTACTGTAAAGACTATCCTCTAAGTGAAAATCACGAGCCCTTTAACAGGGATGAAGCTGAAAAGAAAATATCTCACCTGTTAATTACTCGAGTCCTTGTAAACAAATTAGTTTCAAACTTCACTGCATTGTTTTTTATGGCAGGTGAAGAAAACAGCTCTCTCACCGCCTGCGACGCTCCTGCATCCATAGCAACGGCGGTCCAGGGACTTAACTCTGCTTATAAGAAGATCTCGCGGGAGCAAAAATGTAGTCATAGAAACCAGGGGACGCTTGTTATAACCGACCTGCTAATTCATTTGCTGCACCACAACCTAGTATGTCCGGACATTTCAGCGCAAAAGATCAGATAACACAAAAAGAAACAATGCCACGGATTTATGACCTCAAAGTCTGAGATTTTATGGCACAAATGTCTTTAGCTCTTCTTTTTATTGTACTGTCAGATGAACTTTCTGGACCTGTCTTAAACACCTGCAATATATTTATGCGAGAGTGTTGTCACACCATCATCATATAACTTGCCTTATCAGACAAACATCCTGCTGCCTCTGGTTCAGATTCAGCGCTCTTCTGAAGTAGTCTGAAATTCTCAGTGCCTCTTGAATTTAATGGGCACCATGGTAGCAAGCGGTAAGCGGAAGAAAATGGATGGATAGATGGACAGATGGATGGATGTTTTCCAAGATCGTGGGAAATAGGGGTGCTGTGGGTGTTGCAGCACCCTCTAGTGGATGGTACCTGCATGTCAACAACATAGTATCAAACAATAAATAAATGAAAAGGTTTAATTTTATTTAACTGGATAGATTTCACATTCTAATGATGCTTTCATTTGAGTAAGTGATTAATATTGGACCTTAGGTTTCTTGGTTCAGCTATGCTACTAAGTACAGTACTGTCAACACACTTGCAAACAGGCCCACAACAGGCCCTTGGCCATTTGGCATGACACCTGCAACAGGCCAGGGAGCTAACAATTATCAAGACAGCAACTGGATATCAAATAAAAAGTTTCATCCAGTGTGCAAAAATGCTTTTGGATTACCAGTATTAGGTATTTTTTCATGTTCTCTCACCATACAGTAGGCAGGCCCATTATGCTATTTTGACTGGCTATTATAATCAAGATGTTTTGTAAATGTGGCTTTAATAACAGCCAGAGTTGTTCTTGTATGATGTTGGTGTACTCTATTTATGCTTGATCACTGCCTGTGATTATACTT
Source organism: Paratilapia polleni (assembly GCA_015106735.1). Taxonomy (NCBI): domain Eukaryota; kingdom Metazoa; phylum Chordata; class Actinopteri; order Cichliformes; family Cichlidae; genus Paratilapia; species Paratilapia polleni. Next base: position 21,363 of record VUQI01013852.1, read on the forward strand.
TCATAGATAAAGGTTGTGTTTTATTAAAGTACTCACACTATTTTTAAGGACCACAAGCATTTTAAAAAGCACGCACAAAGATGGACATTTTACAGCTGATAACATTATTACATATGGGGTTTGAGGGCACTACCCTCAACTCTGCTTAGTCCCCACAGCAACCAACCCCGAACATGAAAAATTATTCCCACAGCTATGTTCTTTTCTTCAGGCAGTGGGTCATGTGCCCTTGTGGCTAGTTGTGTTATGCTCCACACCAAAAGCGATTCATTTACCCCTTGCTAGCCTTGCTGTTGTTTGATGTGTCATGCTTTCATAGTTCAAACTCTCCTGGGGTTCCCTTCAACATAGGTTTTTTAAAGATTTTTTAAAGTTATTTTATTTTTTTTATTTTTTTTTTTAGGGGAAATAGGTGCACACAAAGAACTGATTTTGTAAACTAAAAGTGATAATGTAGGCCTATAGCTGGCACAAACCTGCTCCCTCACACCTGGATGTTCCTCACACACCAGTGGGCCTCTGTGCACCACTGCTTTAGGCCATCATTGGGCAATATCCTCCATAAATATATGAAGGGAGCTGCTCTGCAAAGCAGCTTTTGACAATCTCTTAGAGGTAAATGGGATCTGACTCTATGCTATGTGAATCAGGTAATACACAAGAGCATGTTTATTTTGTTTTTTTTTTTTCAGTTTGGAAGAGTTGCAATAGGAACATCCAGCCCATATTTTTAGTGAGATACTTTTTCATTTGGTAGGGGGGCCCATAGGAGCTTAATTTCATGTCATCTCAAGTTCACTCGGATATGGAGTCTGCTTGAAATCACCGTCCTACCCCCTCTCTTAAGGACGCTGATTTTGTATAACTGTGTGCTGAGTGACTGAGTGAAGAGAACATCAGGATTTGCACATACTTACATACACCACCCACAGGTGTTACATGTTCAGTACAGGGTGCAACATGATACACGGCACGTGTCAGGTAGACTCTGTATGATGTCTGAGAAATACCTGTTTTGACACCAGCTCCAAAGTCACAATGACAAAGCATTTTGGTACCTTAAAATGATGCAATGCACTCCCCGTGTAGAGGAAAATGAACACAAAGAATAAAAACAGTGAACAACTTAACCAGGCAGAAAAGCTTTATTTGCTATAAATGGAAAATTAGAAGACCACTTGTTACAAAGTGTATCATCAGCTGGGAGTTTATCAGGAAAACCTAACAAAAAGATTTTCCAAATTATATTCAGTGGTTCAAACTTGATAATTATGGAGTCTGTTCTTTATGATGCTGTTGAGTTCATTACTTTACAGTTTCTAGTAGGGTCTGCAGCCTTTACTGTTGACTGTAATTGTTTTAGCTGCTGTAGGTGTACTACGTAACCCAGCAGTTGGGTGTACAATGATATACGATACAAAAATAAACAAGCAAACAATACACAGTCAAAACACATTTTCTGAGGTTCCAAAATGTATACACAAGACTTCTTGAAACACTTGAATAAAAGCAATAAACTCTCTGAAATGACATTCTGTACTTGTGCACAGCTTATCTTAGAATAACTTAACATGGCATCTATTTAAGTACAAAGTAAGTCAGATGACATTTTAGAGGCTGCTACACAGTGTATAGGTGTTCCCCATCAGCTTGTGTCTCAGCATCATTGTACAACAAAATCAAAAACATTGAAAGAAATGAGAAAAGAAAACTTCACCATGACAATGAAACTGCATAAAGGCTACAGAATTAAATCTCAATTTCTTTTCCAGTTTCAATGTAATGGCTATTTAAATTTGCTCTATAGGACAATATAGTCAGACCAGTGTTCAGTTATTTTATGCAAGAGCTCTGGCTCATCTGTAAGCCAAGTGTTGTCACAGGCTTCCTCAAATGCTCCAAATGCACTGGGGGTGGGGGGGTGGGGGGGGGTCCATTTAACAATAAACAAGCTCAGGTGGAAACATTTTTAATTTGGCAAACAAAAAAATAATAAGGTATGGTTAGCTGGCATGAGACAAAATAAATACGTCAGTGTACGAGCATTTGGTGGTTATTTTTTAATCCAGGCCTAACCTAGCCATACACACATTCATCAAATGTTAAACATTTTCTTACATATTTCACTCACATCAATAACAGACAATGAACTTTCAGTAATGCCCCCAAACTAACAGGGGTAATAACCCCAAAAGGTGTACGGAGTATTAAATCAGGTGAGAGCAATACAGCTCCCTCTAAGCACAGAAGTGATAGGTTTAATCTCTGGTACACTATTCAGAAACGAGGAAGTGTAATCACCTAGTTTCAGCTATTTACAATGGATGTGTGCATATAAAAGTTACGACATGTGCTAAGCAAATCTTCTGCACACCTTAATACGAGGCAATACTAAGGGACATAAAATATAAGTGTAAGAGGCCATGTTCACTTGGGTTGGGTTGCTTTCCGTTCTTATTTGCTGGGCTTTGAAAAGTACTCTCTGTACATCGAGAACAGGACACCTGAAAAATAAAGATGTGAAACACATGAGCATTATTACATTTAAGACCTGTGTTTTTATTATTTAGGTTCAAACCACTGGTGATAGCCACAAATTTAAAAGAAAAAGTGTTACTCAATGCAGTTTGGCAGTAAGTGAAATCACACAGCCAAGAACAGAAACATGACTCTGTAATACCCACCAACAGTCATTGCTCCCACCACAAAGCCTTGGGCGGCTACGCGCATGTGGATCAAGTGTACCGACATTTTTGTATCACCCCGACTTTTCATTTTCATCAGCCTGTACCCAACAATTGCAACAAATCCAGCGATCCCTGTAACAACAAATAACATAAAATGGTGGTGTTAAAACCTAAAATAAAACTGCAAACTATCCAAAACCTCAAACTGAATGACCCACAACTTTAATCACCCCTTTAGTCATAAGTATACTCACCGATTGGGACAAATGGATTCTCCTTTGCCTTTCGTATCAACTTGGACTCATTCTCCTCATAAGAAGACATCTTGCCTGAAACAAGAAAAGGTCAGCTGAGTGCACATGTTTGTCGGTAGTACAGCAGCATAGCACTCAAGCTCATTCATTGCTGATGGAATCCAACAAAATCCGCATTGAAACCCTTTGGTAAGCATCAGGTTGCACCTTACAAGAATTCTCAAAAACGGCCTTTAAAGTCGTAGCCCCAAACTGGTTTGTGAGTCGCTATTAACAGGACAAGGAGTGTTTAGAGGTGAGACATGAAGGGCAAAGACTTTTTTTTTTTACAGGCCTAACAATAAACAACTCTACCTGTCCTGCAAGTCCTAAAACGCAACAGCTAATGAAGGATGCTGAATTAAAATCTTTTGAATTGGATGACATTTTTTAATCTGATGCGAGTACAACCCGGAGAAAAAGAGAAAACGTAACAACCGAAAAGTGAGGATTAGCTTGAGTTTAAACAGCAGGTAAAACTAACACTTGCCCCGCAGAAGAGAGGACTGGCTCTTACCTGCTTTAAAGTGTCGTTAGCCGAAGCGCCAATGAAGGAATTGTCCGACGAGTTTTATGCGTCTTCCGAGCAGCAGCGGTTTGTAGTTATGGAGGAAGTAATAAACCGGCGTCTGCGTGATACATATCACTACCCTCGCACGCAAGCCTGACGTCTGCAGCCGCTGTGTTGTGTTCACGTTACAAGAGAATGTAGTAAATATTGGCAGCTTCTTCGAAAGGCTTTGACAACAGACTTGTACCTACAAGCTCAAGTAGGCGGAGAGACGGAACGTGCTAACGTTTTCACACAACATGTTAGGGAACACTACCTTGTGTGACCTAGAAAACTGTATATACAAAAGGCATACTGCAGCACTCTCTGCATATGCTAGTCTGCTCTGGTTTTGTCTTACTTCATAAGAGATTCTTTGACGAAGGTATCCTATCCAAAGTATTAGAAAAGATAGACTACACTCACTGAGCTAGGTCACCTGGGTTTATGTCTAGGGTGAAGCAGAGTAACAAGTGAAATATGGAGTAGGTTTGCTACAGCTTAAGCCAAAACATTAAGTCAACAGAAAATATAAGTAGGGCAAGGAAGGAAGTGGTCACTTGCAACAGAATAAGGCTACATCAGTCCAAAGAGCCTAAAGAGCACACTCAGAACAACTGGAAAGCTGTACTGCTATTATCACCATTATATTATTTATTAATAATTAACAATCTCAGTCTTATTTTTGCTCTTCTTAACTTAACTTTTTTTTTAATCACTGTTGTATATATAAAACTTTTACACTTTTAAGTATAAGGCCCTCACTATGTGCCAGTGGCACTTTTACTTCAGCTATGTTGTTTATTTATTGTAGACTGTACTAGTTTTATTTTTATTCTTTATCCTCCTGCTGTAACACAATAATTTCCCTTGTGGGATCAATAAAGTACCTACCTATCTATCTATCTAGCTACCAGTTATTTGACACTGTCAGGTAAAGGAAGCTGTATCACAATCAGTCATGGGGTGTAATAAGTAGTTATCAAAAGTGACAACATATGACAAAAAAAACTGAGGAACATCAGCGTTAAGAAGTCCAGCGAACTCAGAAAGTGGTTTCTTTCTTCCAGAGTTTTCTTTGGCACTGGATTAAAGGGTACGACTTAACCTCTGGTCCATCCTCAAAGAGACTTGAAGCTGTATTTTTTCCCCCATTTATTCTGCTGAAAATCTATTTTTAAATTGTAGAATTTTAAACACAGAGGTTTATCAAGTTAGTCAACATTTTTATTAATATCCATCCATCTGTTTTCTTCCATGTATCAAAGGCCTATCCAAGCTGTCATAGGACCAGAGGCAAAGCACACCCTGGACAGGCTACTAGTCTGTCACAGGGCTAACACATAGAGGCACACAGTCAACAGCATGCATGTCTTTGGACTGTGGGAAGAAGCTGGAGTACCTGGAGGGAACCCACGCAGACATGGGGAGAACATGCAAACTCCACACAGAAAGGCCCCAGCCTGGATTCGTGTGCTGTGCTGCCCATTATTACTATTATAATTAATATTATTATCATTATTATTATCATTATTATTATTATAGGGATAATGGACTTTAAAAGATCACTGATTAACAGAAATGCTAAAATAAATTCTGAATAGGACTATGACTGTATAAAGATAAAGACAGCTGCTGTACTCTGGTGGGCTACTTTGTTAAATGATTTCTTTGTCTTACCAGTTGGCTTGTCTTCAGGCTAGGTCGACAGAATAGCAAGAGTTGAAAGTAAAACAAAAAATGTGTGTAAACATGACACATGATGCGAGTAGTAAATTCAATAGCCTATAGCAGACATTTGTAGACTGTGATGACCCCTCCCACTCGGCTTGTTCCTTCTTGTTTTCCTGTTTTTTTTTGTAGGAGGCTGGCAGAGAGGCAGAGGTGGGTCTACAGAGGAGCCCACACCTGACATCACTTCACTGATCGCTGTAAGCAAAACTTTGGTTTCCGAGGTGTCCTGAATGCAGCGTCAGTTCCGTAACAAGCCTTTGCAAAAATAAACATGGAGACACGGGATGTAAAATAGTTCTCCCATTCAAATAGGCGTCTGTTGTAATGAATGTCAGATGACATTTGGGAGTCACTGGGTTGCAATTTTAACGAAGCAAGAGAGACTAACTGTTACCACGTCGGTGTGCGCTGCCGTTTAATCGTTTCCTGCGATATCAAGATGCACAGTGCGGACCAGTCGGCATTTAAACGAGGACGGAAGTAGGTGGAAGGGAATCCTCTTGCTTCACCTGTTAATTCCGGGGATGATGATGTAACCGTGGTCTCATGTCACGTGCGACGTCTGCAACGTGCGGCACATACCGTCCACAGTGCTGCGTCTGGTCCAGAAAATAAATAAATAAATAAGAAAAGAAAGAGAAAAGAACACAAACAGCAACACTCCAACATCTAATAACAATCCAGTTACAAGGAGAGTTATGGAAGATTCACTGTGCCAAAAATTAAATAACTTTATAACAAATTTTTATCGCATGATGATGCTTGATAAAGTTAACATAATCAACCCAGCCTATATACTGAAAGAGGTTTGTTGACATATCAAGATTTGTTATATAAATTATGTATGATTCTTATTTGTAGGCCTACTACTTCTTAAAAATAGTTGTACCTATAAGCCTGATGTAAAATAACCACATGCAACCGATGTTAAGCTAAGACTGCATTTTTGGTAAATTACACTCCAAACAACCTAATTAGCTAAAGCAGCAGAATAAATCTTTTGTTTCATTTGGCCATGTCTTTCTGAAAGCTTCTGCACTGTGTTCAGCTTCCTTGAGAATGGACATCAAAAGAATCTTTGAAGGCCTAATGAGCCTGTGGCATTTCCTTCATGCAATTATGTTCCAGTTCCCACTGATTATTGCACCAGACACAAATGTACACTGTAGATTAAAGCAAAGATACAAAGGTGGAAGAGCAGTAATCGACCTCCATGTACCTTCCAGACGACCTATGAACACAATTAAATAAACATGGTTTATTTACATTTCCTGTCAGACTTTGATTGCCACACTTTCTAAAGTACTTTCCAATAGGATTCACATGATATCACTGACCTAAAAAAGCTATGTTTTAAAAGTATTATCTAATATACAGGACTGACTGCAACAAAGCCTACGACTCAGTGACCATACGCTGACACTGTACAGTAGTACTTGGCACTATACAAGGCTAACACTGCACTCTTAATCTTCATTAAGAATTCAGTGCAGCCATTGCACAAATCACCATCAAGTGTTGCAAATACCAAGCTGATGCAATGTTCCTACTGCTGATCAGGAGTAGGAACATTGAACTCCCTGAGCCAACAAAGAGTGGATGCAGATACAGATTCAGAAGGGGACATCAAGCTGTAAACCAGGAGGAAACAAGACATTAACTCGTGCATCCACCTCACCAGGATCTACAGCAAGGGTATCAGGATGTCATTATAAAGACATGGTAATTCTGGTAATTATCAGAAGGCTGTCCTGTAGCAGATATACAGGGCAGCTACAGGGAACTGGGCCATAGGTCAATGGGAATCATGATGGAGATACAAGGAGTTCAGCTACAGACAAACATCTCCAGAGGGTAAGACAGATGACGACAAGTCAGTTCCACAGTAATACGACACAAACAATCTACACGTACGCCCTACCAGTGTACCACATACCCACCTGGAATAGTAGCTGTCCACAGGAGGACAAAGATAAAACAGATATCAAGACATAAAGCAAAGTCCAGCAGCCTGAGACTCTATACATGTAATAAAAGAGGGAGGGTGAAGAGTGAGGCAAATTATTTCATCCTCGATTGTGGCTCTGACACAAGTGACACAAGCTTACAGCAATCAGTGACACAAATGTCGGAGCCACAATCGAGGATGAAACAAGAACCATTCACATATATGCAACAGAGAGATTGCCGCAAAAGCTGCAGAAGACAGACGGTGATGAGGAGGAATTATTGTGGAGAAACAAGCTCCTGGGATATACCACTGGCACACAGAGGAAGTGGGTTACGTCAGGACATCCAACCTGTGGCTAGTGTGAGGGACAGCACAGAGGCTCTGATCATAGCAGCACATGGAGTCTACCACAGCAGACAAGACCCAAGCTGGAGGCTATGTAAAGGTGCCCCTGAGACAGTCTAGCACATAGTAACAGGGAAGAAGTTACAAGCAAGCTGGGATGGTGAAGAGGAACATCTGTGTATGGATTTGAAGTCCCAAAGGCACACACCTC
>VUQI01013854.1:1480-12931 GCA_015106735.1 Paratilapia polleni
ACATGGGAAACAAAAGGAATAGGATTAAAAAAAAAAAAACACAGAACAGGGGAAAAGGGGAGAAAACTGGAGGCATGGCCTTTACCGTGACACCAACAAAGGAGATGTACAAAACATGATCAGATGGGACATATCACATAGTCTTCATCCACTGAAATGCAAACATTCTTTTTCCAAAATTTTTCCAAACATTTTAGGGAGTTGCTTCATGTTCTGTTCATGTTCTCTGTTTTTGCTCTTCACATTAAGAAACTGAAATGAAATGTTTGGTTGTTGCTGTCCCTAAAGTGTAAAAAATAAAAATGATATTTGCTGATAAAGATGATGTGATACGCTCCTCTTTTCTCTCTTTTCTTTCCCCTCCCCTCCCAGCCGGTTGCAGCAGATGGCTGTGCCTTCCTGAGTCTGGTTCTGCCAGAGATCTCTTCCTCTTAATCCTCTGATGTCTATGTCTTCATCGGTGATGACCCTAAGCGTAGCTGCAAACCCTAACCCTGTGACATCACTAATATTGTAGTATCTTTACTTTCAGATGACTGTTGTGGACTTTTGCTATATAAGTAAAACTACTTTGATATGATTCAGAAGAGTAACTAAATGGATCTGTGCTTTCTTAACTGCTACTCGCCTTTGTTTTGTGTAACATAAGAGTAGCAGATCTTGATTTACTGGGTGAAATAATTTAAATTTGTGTTTAAATTAGTTTTTTTTTTTTTTTTCATTTTTTGGATTGCAGTTGTACATGTAAAGTGTAAGTAAATTACAACTAGGTGTCCCAAGGGCCATTTAACTGCCAAGTTGTCTCACACTGACAATGGCCTCTCATTTTAATGCACAGGGTTAGGCATTTAATGCACTCTTTTAGGCATTGCTCCACAACAAAATTTGGATTTAAAATGTGTGTCACTACTTGGGTAAAGAAATAAATGACTTTAAAAAAAAGTGCATTGGTTACATGACTAAAATATCAACCAGAAACTGAAACTAAGTTACTTTCATTTAAACCAAGAAAAAAATAAAAAGGAAACATAATTAAAACAAAAGTCTGCTCCTACTATTCAACACGTAGCAATCAGAATCCTCAAAAACTCTTCTACATAAGAAAATAAAAGGCCAAGCACATCAACCAAAATGTTTACATTCACAGAAAACCTTCGAATCAAAAACTAGAACCCAACAAAACTCCATGGTTTACAACAAACTATTATGATTGACACTGCAAGATCCAACTCTTTCACACAGTTCAAAAAGGGTCCCCAAAGCTTTCCAAAAGTTCCTTGTAATATTTGATCTATTGAAGTTTTCATTTTTTGGTATTATTTTTGGCACTTGTTTTAATCTTTCTACACTTGCCAAACACAATGACATACCGTTCTTTTAGCCTCTGTTTAGTAGATATGATGGACATATTTTTATTATAATGATTTAACTAGACAGAAATTACATATGTTCACATTAACTAGTTATAGTGTGCTAATCTGAGGAGTATGTTCACTGTATGAATTCCAGCACAAGCAGATTTCCAATCCTCTGCTGAGATTTAGCTTATAATGTAAACTATGATGAACAGGATGTAAACAGATGATAAAATTCTGATAGAATACCTTTTCTTAAACTGGCCTTTACCACAGTATTTCCCAAACTTAAGAATGTTGCAGCCCAACTTGACATCTGAAAATCTTCTGCAGCCCGCTGAAGCTTTTAATCACAACTCTCAAAAGCAAACCAGACTAAAATGAGCTATTTTCTTTGTGTTCTCATATGTTCATTTTGATCTTTTGATTTGCTTTTCCATCTGGCTTTCATGTAGTGTTTTGGGTTTTGTATGTATACAATTTTTCATTCTATTTTGAGTAATATAAAAATTAAATTTTATTATGGCTTATATTACATCGTATTCTTTATCTTATTGTATTTAATACTTATTTTCTCTCTTAGTTAGCTTTATTTGTGTCTTTTATGTTTTAGCAATCCATCTTCTCTTTCTATATTGTGCAATTTTTGGTGTGCATTAGTATCTAAATACATTTTTCTCTTTTTTTGACATCTCCAGTTTTGGCAGTTTCTTACAAAGCACTTTGAATTGCATTTGACCGATTGATTGAGCTAGAACAGGGATTGGCAACCTTTGTTATCATAAGAGTCATTTTTGAGCATTTTTTTCACCAAAAGAATCTGTATGGAGCCACAACACATATTTGAACCTTATAATAGAGGTGACACAGCCTATAAGGTATAAATTAGCCAATCAACCTTACTAAAGTGTATAAATAATTAAAATTTTAACCATATTTGACTACTCTGCAATGGGTTGTTTATGGTTATTTGGTACTTTAAATTAGCATTTTCATTATAAAAACACCATGTTTTAGAGCTAAAATTAAAAAGAAAACAGGCCAGCTGTGACGTGGACAAAATAATCTATTAGCCTGTATAGGCTTACTTTGAAGAGTATCTAAAAGCTGTAATAATAAGCTATGAAGGGTAAACAGACTGGTCACTCAAAGCACTTTTATACTACATGTCTCATTAACCCATTCACTTTTTTCTATGCCTAAATACATTTTATCTAACACTCACATGGTTCGAACCACCAACCTTCCAATTAGTAGATGACCAGCTCTACCGCCTGAGCCACAGCCGCCCCGTGCAGCTGTGCAGGCCACTATGAGTCCTGAATGTGTACGTCAACGTACAGACACTGAACCAAGGGAAACAAGTATACCAACCCCTGCCCGCCGCCTCTTACCGAGGGCAACTCCAGGTTGGAACAGAGTCTAGCCCATCTCCGAGAGAGAGTTGACTGCCACACGATACACATTGCACCCAACCCCTATGGCACCTCCTGGCCAACAAACACTCTCCCTCGAGCCCCTTCTACAGGCCTGGCTCCAGGATGGGGCCCCTGTAACCCTGTCCCGGGCAGGGTGAGCTGGTCCCTTGTTTGTTTTTTTTCTTCACAAGAGTCTTCTGAATTGCTTTTCGTCTGGTCCCTCACTCAGGACCAATTTGCCTTGGGAGACCCTACCAGGGGCAAATGCCCAGGACAAGATAGCTCCTGTGATCACTGGGACACACAAACCCCTCCACTGCAGTAAGGTGGTGATGCTGCTCATGTTTGAAATTTTTCAATCCACTCTCATCATTGTCAAGTGACACAAAGCCCCAAATCAGCCAAACTTAGGAAATGGTTGGTTGGTCTGGTTACTACCAAATGAAGCCATTATACCAGTCAGGCACAGAATGCGTCTCATTTGGTGGCTTGTAAGAAGTTGCACGCAATTGGAGAAGAACTTGTACTACCTTATACAGTTCAGTTGTGAGTCATCCAGCTGACACACTCAGTCCACGCTGACTGCAATAATTACTGAGCACAAGGCATGTTCGCAAGTGTGAAAGGACATTAGAGTGTGAACTGAAAAACTATGTAACAATCACACACATCTTGTCAAACTTTGCATGGAAAACAGTGGCAGCTGACCAAATGCACAGAACCAGCAACAATATTACTCAAACCAGAGTAAACAGAAGAGTCTAATGTCTTAGCTTGGCCATTTTCGCTCAGCAAGCCCAGTAAAGAACAGCAGGAGACAGATCCAAACAATATGTCAATAGAAATCGTGGGAATAGCATCTACCCGCCAAATGGGGTCTGTGCTCCTACACTGTGACGTGTAAGTGTGTGCTTGAGTTTTATACACTCATTGAACTAGTATGTGTGAAGCCATTGTAATTGAAGAACTTTAGAGCAAGGGATCTGGGTTGCTTCCTTTTTCTTTAAAGTTTGACTAATTAGACTCACTGTTGCAGCCCGTTTTTGTCTAACACGGTTCTGAAAAATGCTTGTTGAAATTGAAGGAGTAAGGGTGGGATATTTGGGATGAGATTTTCTTGTCTAAATTCATTTGTTGGCAGACTAATATAAAAGGGACACTGCATTATCCGAAATTGAAGTGGGGCTACAATATTTCTGCTGTATGAGATGGCATGGGTTACATTGTCTTATAGAGGCTTTCAAGAACAGTGTGGTCTCAACAAAGTTCCATTATGAACTTTAAGAAATTCATATTTTCCACAGACATGTATTTCAGGTTTAAGATTATAAATGTCTTCAGATTCCAAAGGTGAAACTCATCCTAAAACTCCTGGTGATAGAATGGAGCATATTTACAAGACATAATAGGTCATGTGTACTGACCTTACACAGCCCTCATCTTTCTTAGTTTGTTTCATTACTTGATTGTCTTTTAATTTGTGGTTACTGTTATTTCCTGGCTAAAATCCAGTACAAAGTCTGAGTCCTGATCCGTTCACACAACCTGTAAAATGCCTGAAAGCTTAAACACATTACTTCATTCATTTATGGCAATCTTATGATCTGCAGGAGCAATGTTGCCTAGTTTGAAGCATAAAGCATACACTTGTGTTTATTTTTAGAAATTTCAAAAACACTTATGCTTAACTAAAAACAAAAAAATATCAGGGTAGAAATTGTTAAAAAGTTTCCAAATAATCATCATTATTTGCACTTGCCATAAATGCTACTAAGCACATTGTGTTGGTTTGAAACTGATTTATAAAGATCAATTAAAATACAACTATTCAGCTAAACATGTAATATGTAACATTCTTACCAATATAGTGTTTGAAAATAAGCTTTAATAAATGTTGTGTAATAGTAAAAGTGATTATGACTCTGTTGGGAAAATGAAATCCTGCACTAATACCATATGTATATGGTAGGGCTGTCAATGAATATTCTAAATTCAATTAAATTATATAATTTTTTTTCTTTTAAAAATTAGACATTCAGTTGTGAAACAAAGCAGCATTAACAGCAGCTGTCGGTCTCTCGAGTAGCACAGAATACAAAGCTGTTTCCACCAAACAAAGCACTGTACCTGCAAAATTGCAGTGTGTCAAAGCTCTCACTGCCTCAGAATTCAGGTACACTGCTGCTGGTGCTGTAGGAGAACTTGAGAGAGAGAATAGTGAATTATTAAGCCTACTGTAATTAGGGAACACAAGCAGACAGATAACAGCGAGTGAAGGTAAATGGTCTAAGTTTATTAAAGTGTGAGTGGTGTGTGCATGTATGCATGGGGCACAAGAAACTAAGCAAACTTAACTAATTACACTACAATAAAGCTTATGCATAAGTTCAGTAAGGAAGATCTGCAGCCACTCACCTGCCTGCATTGCTGAGTGTTCAGGCTGATAGTCTATTGACTTTCATCTTCCCATGTTGTCATACTCAGTTCTGGCATCATTTCTCTAGTCCAATCATTTTCTTGCCCGCCTTCTTCGAGCCAATCAGCCTCTGTTCCGTGTGCTTTAAATCTCAGTGCTCTTCTGCTTTTCAGACTCTCATTTGTCCGACACGTCTCCTCCTCCCCATCTCTGCCTCATCCTGGTCACTCAGAGCCCCATCCAAACCTCCATCTTCATCTCCACCACCAACAGCATCTAGACTCCAGGGGTCCTGTCCTAAATTCTATCATTGCCGGGATTCTGTTGAGTTCATTGAAGTCTAATTGCCAAATAGCTTATGGATCAAATTCTGTCTCAATAAATCCTGCTCAATTCTACCAAATGATCTCTCTTTATTGAAATAATTTCAGAGACAAGTCAATCAGTCTGTATACAGTTTGATCAATAATGTTTTGGACAAAGACACAATTTTTGTATTTCTGCCTCTGTACACCACTACAGTGAATTTGAAATCAAGCAATCAATATGTGATTGAAGTGCATACTTTCAGCTTTAATTCAAAGGGTTTTACAAAAATTATGCATTAACTGTTAAAGAATTACAGTGATTCTTTTTATACCTGGTCCCCCATTTTCAGAGGCTCAAAATTAATCGGACTGACAAGCAGTTTCATGGCCAGGTGAGGCCTGTTCCCTCGTTATCATGACAAATGAAGCAGACACAATATCTGGAGCTGATTCCAAGTGTTGAATTTGTATTTTTTTTTAGCTTTTTTACTGTAGTTTTAAATATGAGGCCCAAAGAGATGTAAGTGCAAGTGAGGGAGAACATCATTAGGGTGAGAAAACAAAATAAACCTATCAGAGAGATACATAGATAGAGAGGATAGATAGGAGTGGCCAAATCAACAATCTGTTACATTTGTAAAAAAAGAATGAATGTACTGAGCAGCTCACCAACACCAAAAGGCCTGAAAGACCACAGAAGACCACTGAAGTGCATGATGACAGAATTATTTCCATGGTTAAGAAAAACAGCTTCACAACATCTAACCAAGTCAATAACACTTGAGGAGGCTGTCAAGGTCTAAAATCAAGAGACACCTTCATGAATGGAAATACACAGAGTTTACAACAAGGTGCAAACCACTGGTTACACTCAAGAACAAGAAGGCCAGATTAGATTTTGCCAGAAAACATCTACAAGAGCCTGCTTAGTTCTGGGGGGGAAAAAAAATCTTTGGACAGATGTAGCCAGGAAGATGGGAAGAAAAAAGTATGGAGAATGAAAGGACCAGCTCATGATCTGAAGCCACTGCAGCCATAGTTGCCCATGCCATAACCTCGCTAGTGTTTATTGACGATGTGACACCTGATAGAAGCAGCAGGATGAACTGTGAAGTGCAGGGCTATACTCTCTACTCAGATTCAGCCAAATGCTGCAAAACTGATCAGACGGTACTTCACGGTGCAAATGAATACTGACCCAAAGCGTACTGCAAAAGCAACGCAAGTTTCTCAAAGCAAAGAAATGGGATATTCTTCAATGGCCAAGTCAGTCACCTGATATCAACCAAACAGAGCATGCTTTTCAGTTATTAAATACAAAACTGAATGCAGAGAGACCCACAAACAAGCAGCAACTGAAGGTGGCTGCAGTCACTGAATGCAAAGGATTTTCATCCAAGTATTAAAAACAATCCTTATATTTAAAATTGTTTTAGTTCATCTGATTAATTTTAAGCCTTTGTAAATGGGGGACTATGCATAAAAACTGCTGTAATTCCTAAACAGTTAATGCAATATTTTTGTGAAATGCCTTGAATTAAACCTGAAAGTCTGCACTTCAATCACATCTTGATTGTTTGATTTAAAGTCCTCTGTGGTGTGTACAGAGGCAGGACTACCAAAACCAACACCTTTAGCCTTTTACACACCTTTTACACAATTATAATTTTGAAGTCAAATAATTTGTTACTCAGTTGCTGTCCTCTAGTTGAATCCTAAGCTCCATCAAAGCTGTCAGGACATTTCACTATTTAAATAGTAAAACTCTGTTCCATCCATCCATGAATTTTCTTTACCACTCGTCCAACTGTGTGCTAACAGACATGCCTACACCAATTTCTAATCACCAAACAAATGTTATTAGCCTGTTATGGCTTTCCCTCTAGCATTGGCTCATTTATGTATCATTTATGGTGCTGAATGGTCAAAATGATGGTGTGGTTACATTTTTCCACTTTAAACAAGAGGTTTCTGATCAGTTTCAGTTTACAGTCTGACATGGACTTTCAGCCATTTCCATTACAAAAAAATATCACTAGAGACCTGGGTAAGGTTCATCAGTGCAGGCAGTAGCTTCATATCATGCAGACATAAAAGGGGTGTATTTCCAATCAGTAAGGAAGTGAAGAAGCTTACTTTAGTGAAATTGCAATCTGTTCTTTTGTTTGAAACACAGTAACTAGTGAGTTTGTTGCGGGCAGCTTGTTTGGTGACATAAATGTCAGATTTATTAGAGTTATGCTGGAGAGTTCAGTGTTAGGTTTGAATAAGAAGAAATCAACCTTTCAACTAACAAAGTAGCATCAAGATCAAATATTATGACAGCAGAAAGAAGCTCAACACACAACAAAGATTAAAAGTTGTGTGTTGAGTGTGAAGCAGGGAGTGTGTTTGAATAAAATGAATTCCATAACATGACTTCACAGTTTAATTTCTGTCCTTGAAGTAGAATTGTTGGGGTGTTTAAAGTGTAAGAGAGGTGCGGATCAAAATGTGAGGTGTACAACTACATTCAGACCTGATTACTTTAGGTAGGTGAATAAATATTAACTGTTCTCCATCATGGTTTAACTCATCGTCCCAGACAAAATGACTATACATGATCTGTTTTATAGACATCAACATTCAAGAAGACCACGCCAGCCTCTCCTGGGGGAGAGGTGAAGGTGAGGCTACTGTGTGCTGTGAATTTGAGCCAGAACTTCTACTTGTTTTCAGAGTTGTATTTCAGTCACATTTCATCACAGAGAGAGGAAACACATATTTCTATCTGTGTAAACTAAACCTTCAGAGGATATCATGACCTCTGATGTTTATTGTCCAGCGAGGTCCATAAATCTATTCAGAAATCTTGCTTCAGAGCCCAGGAATCATTATAATTAAAAAATCCAGAGGAATTCCCCAGAATTGCCACCTTACCACTGTGGAGGGGTTTGTGTATGTGGCTGATCCCAGGAGCTATGTTGTTGGGGACAATTTGCCACTGGTAGGGTCTCCTAAGGCAAATTAGTCCTGGGTGAGAGGCCAGACTTAGGAGTATTCAGAACACCCCGTTGAAGACTATGAGAGCAAGGGACCATGTCACACTGCTTGGGACAGGGTTATGAGGGGCCCCACCCTGGAGCCCCTCTTGTGGGCACACCATCCACAGGAGGGGCTGTAGGGGTTTGGTACAAAGTGCTTCTTTGTTACCTCATTTACAATAAGATATGCTGGACCCTGCTTTATGAAAGGAAAGGAGATAATGCTGTCCCAAAATTCAAAACAATGCTCCACCTGAAACAAATGATCAACATGAGTTACAAGTGATGCAGACTGTCATGTAAATTTTCCATCCTATCTCATCATTCCTGATGTGTTTTGAACATTTTTTGACAACATCTTGAATCTATTTGCAAATTCTAAACATTCTGCTGCTTTTGTGTGTGTGTGTGTGTGCGTGTGTGCATGTGTGTGTGTGTGCGCGTGAATTGCTTTGTCATGTGGGTATAGAAAAGTGAGCCATGAAGATATTTACTTAATGACCAAAGTGAAGGTCACTGATAATAGATAGTTATGAGGTTGAACTTGCAGGAATATCAGTTAATTTGACTTCAGACACGAATGCCTTAATAAAGGTAAGAGTTAAAGTGGATAATCTCCAGTCCTTGTATGAAGTATAATTCATTTGCAGCTACTGAAGTTGTATAATGAGAAATACCAGTTTTAGGGGTATTTTCAATTTTCATCGTCCTACTTGTGCTAATGCAAATATATGTTGACACGTGTCAGTTAATTCTTCAAATGCTGACGCTGTCTAAATGATGTTAAAACTTTGTTTTGTTGTCACTTTGGGCAAAGATTTTCTGATCAGTGGTTCTCTTGTTTTTTTGAATTCTCCTGCACATCTTTCCCTGACCTAAAACCATTTTCCATCAAGGTCAGTGAAAAGCAATTAGAAAAACACATGGGAGGTAATTTTTTGGACTATTCAACCGTAACTAAAGTTTTGGAATTTTGGGCTTTTGTCCTTGTTTGGGTCCTCCACTCTCTGAAACCACCACATTGTGTGAGTGCACTCTCTGTGCTGTCATTTAAATATAGCTGGACATACGGTATGTGTGTTTGTATATTTGTTACGACTGCTGTCGTATTTTTGTGTTATTTTGTGTAATTGGTGTGTTTTCACTTCTTTTATAAAAAGGTGTGCTCTACTAAGTAATGAGTGAGAAAATGCAGGTGCCTGGCTGTAATTGTGTGGCAATATACAGGTTGAAGATGATCGGCTGCAGCCTGATGACCACACCCTACATAAAAAAAACAAGATGGCTGCTGTCATCAGAGGACTCATCCATCCTTTGCCATTTCCAACCTCCCACACCTCTGCAGGTCTTGCCATGTGCTTTCCGTGTTGAAGTTTGAAGAAGAAGGGCGGAGCTGCCTTTTTATCAAATTCTTTTTCTGGCTAATTTGGACTTTCATGTTATGTTTTGGTCACCCCTTGACCGGGCATAACAATATTGCTAGGGTTCCTTTTTAAAAAAAAAACCAAACTGCTAACATCACCATGTTTCATCAGAGGACTCACCATGTTAGCAGGCTGTGGTAATATCACTTTGATTTGTTAAGCCTTGTCTTCAGGCTTGAAGTTAAAAGGTCCAGTAACTCTAACATAAACTTGGTTTACAGTGTGAAAGACACACTGTAGCATATCCATTTTAATAAACAACTTGAAAATTAGAAATAGGTGCAGTGATTTATTGAAACATATATGTAAATATAAAAGGTAATACAGTACACAAGGCAAAAACAGAATTTGTACAATTGTACCTAGCTTGAAATGCTTGTCAATATTTGATATGAGCACCTTTATTCTTCAACACAGCCTGAACTCTCTTACACAAACTTTCTTTTCATTTCTTTAAGTAGTCTTCAGGAATAGTTCTCCAGGCTTCTTGAAGGACATTCAAAGCTCTTCTTTGGATGTTGGCTGCTTTTTGTTACGTTCTGTGTCAAGATGATCCCACACTGCTTCAATAATGTTCAGGTCTGGGCTCTGGGGAGGCTAGTCCATGACTGATGGTGTTCCATTGTATGTTTTTCATTCCAGGTATGCTTTTACTGGATTGGCAGTGTGTTTGGGATCGTTGTCATGCTGAAAAGGTCTTTGAGTAATTAGATGCTTTCCAGATGGTACTGCATGGTGGATCAAAATCTGACAGTAGCTTGTACTTTTCTGCATTCATAATTCCATCAATTTTGAAAAGATCTCCAACACCACTGGCTGAAATGCAGCCCCAAACCATGACAGAGCCTCCACCGTGTTTTACAGATGGCTGTAGACATTCACTGTTGTACCTCTCTCCTGACATCTTCTGTACATATTGACGATGATTTGGACCTAAAATTTTAAATTTGGATTCATCACTCCATAAAACCTTTTGCCACTGACTTTCAGTCCAGTTCTTGTGTAATTTGGCATACCTCAGCCTTTTCTCCCTGTTTCTCTTCCTTAAGAATTGCTTCTTGACAGCCACCACCCTTCCACTGAGACCATTTCTGATGAGGCTCCAATGAGCAGTAGATGAATCAAATTAAGGGCCAGATCTCTCAGGTCCTGTGTCAGGTCTTTGCTGCATTTTTTCCTATTTCTTAAGGACATGACTTTTAGATACTGTTCATCTGCTGTAAATATTTTTTAGGTCTTTCACTTGTTCTTTTGTCCTCCACCATGCAAAAATATGCCAAGTTTTCAGCTAATGCTCTTTGGGAATCCCCCTTTTGGTGCAAAAATACAATTTCGTGCTTGTCAAACTGTGTTATTTATGGCTTTTTTTCTTTAGTTTCAGCTAAAGAATTGGGAACAAATTATGTGTTTTTGCAACAGGCTGCTAGTAACAAAGTGCCTAAAGATACAATTTAAAATTGGGTCTTTGCTAAGTTGTCTGTTATGTGAAGACACAACACTGGTTCAT
>VUQI01013857.1:2876-16995 GCA_015106735.1 Paratilapia polleni
AAAATGTTTAAAAAAAAAAAAAAAAAAAAAAAAAAAAAAAAAAAAAAAAAAAAATGTAATATGCACATACAGACAGATTGCACATTAAAGGAAAAACTGAACCTTCGGACTAGTGTGGGGTGGGGGTTCTGGTGGCTCTGATATGCAGTGGGTGCTCATATGGCTTGAGTCTACTTGTCCCCTAGAAGGTCTAGTTCGGCCCACAGGGTGGCTTTGTGAAGTCACTAATTACTGCAGTTTGCTATTCGTGTGCATATGACTGTATAACTACAGAGGAGTGAAAATGTCTAGACAGTTAAAAGTTTTTCTAGATCTAGATAAGTTATTTCAATCATAAACTGAATTACTATTGTTGCTTAGTCACAAAAACTCTAAACTTTGTGCCTTTTGACTGTGATCTCTAAATTGTTAGGCACTTGCAATGACAGCAGTAGCGGGCAGTAAATAAATGAAGAAAAATTTGTATATATCATTGAAATTGCACTGTTTTCTTTTCTTAAGATTTCCCAGGCTGTTCATCAGCTTTCTAAATAGATTACTCATCATATGAGGGAAATAGTTTAACAAGAAATAGTACTTCCTGTTGTCTGGTACATCACCTTGGGCTTATAGTTTCAGCTTTTTTTTAAAATATTTGTTACTAAACTGGGCTGTATGTGGCCCAGTTTAATAACAAATATTACTGAACTACTAGAATGAGTTTGACACCCCTGAATTTGAGGGAAGGGTCACTACAAACAGTATTGGCCACACACCTTACTAAGACACTTTATTTTGGTTTTTAATTTGCCAAATACATATATACTATAAATACAGGTTAATGCTAATGTCACTGTTGTCACTTATCCAGAATCCAGAAACTAGAAGACACTTTTTTTTAATTACACATGTAGAAGAATTAAAAAAAAAAAAAAAGTCAAAATGAAAGAGACAGAACACTTAATGCAAGAAATAAGTTTAGATAACTTTATATTAATATGTTTGACTCACTGTGACCAGCTAATGCCATAGAAAAGCTTTCAACAGTCTCTTCCAGTGAGTGGAAATGTAGGCACAGTTAAAATGCCTAAATGAGAATCAAAATGTCACTTCATTGTCTGGTGTGGTTAAACACCACCTCAGCTGTCTGAGCCGCTCAGGGTTAAGTGTGTTAGATTGGAGTCATTGAATTACCAAATATAATGGTGCTGCATTTTTGCCTCAGCTGGTTTAAAATCACATGCCTCTGGTAATCTGAGGTAGGGTAAACTTTCTCGTCACATGTCCAACACAGAGGGCGACGAAGATTACGATGACCTGACGGATGCTATTCGACTCGTGAAGGAGGTGATTGCAGCGGTCGATAGCAAGGTGAACGAACACGAGAAAAAACGCCGCCTGAAGGAATTTCACAGCCGCATGGACAACAAGTCCATCATGATGATGAAGAACGGTCAGATTTTCGCCAGGGAGGATCTGCTGAGGAGGCGGCTGATCCACGACGGAGTGCTGCAGCTGAAAAACAGCCAGGGAAGACTAAAGGGTAAGGAGTGAGAGAGGGGAAATGTGTTTTCTTTTTTAAGGGATAAAATAATAATCTATTTGAACTTGTCACTTATCCAACCACAACTGATTTTCTTCTGCTGGTCTTCCAGACGTTCATGCTCTGCTCCTATCAGATGTCTTCGTCTTCCTCCAAGAGAAAGACCAGAAATATGTCTTTGCCATGCTGGTAGGTCATCTCTCTCCCTCTCTTCTGCCCTACAGTTATAAAGATCTCATGAGCGCTGCCAGAGATGATGTTGTCATATTTTCCTCTCCCACTGTTGTTGCTGTTAGCAGTAGCTGTCCTTCTTAGCTTTCCCATTGTGCAGTAATGCCTGTCTCTTGCTAGCACGCTAGCTGCACCTAATAAAGCTTATCTGGCCCCGGGCTTCTAAACCCAGCTGTGATAAATCATATAGGTTTGAGTGTTTTTTTTTTTCCATGTTTACAGGACTCACAGTTTCATGGCATGGCACTCTCTCTCCCCCTGTCTCACACTTGCATCGGGGGGAATGAAAACAGAGGCAGGCCGGTAGCTTAATAATCACATCCATCAGTAAAAAAAAGAGCCTGGCATGTTTGAGTTGGGGCTGTTGACATTAGAAAGGGGAATAACATGTGGTTTGAAATGGATGGCAGCCATGTGAAGAGGGTTTGTTTTGAGGGAATAGTCATCAGTTCTGTGGATCAACAAGAGTACATGCAGCTAACTGTAGCAGGTCATAGATCATCATCACCTCTACAGGAGATGGAACATAAACCTGCAGAGCTCAAAGGAGAATGGATGATAGGAAAGAAATGAAAAGATAAGGAGAATTCAAATGTTTTCAGTGGGTAAATTTGGATCTGTATTGCATCCTTTGCATATTACAGAGTTAGCGCCATATGTTTGTGTTCAATATATTCAAGCTGCTGTCATTTATATGGGCTTGTGCTTAAGCCGGGGGAGGGGGGCACATAAGGAAATAAAAATCACATCAAGGGCCAGGCACATGTAGTTTATTGACATGCTGTAATTTAATAACATACTGTTCTGCAAGAATGAATCTGACAACTGCTGGTAGTGGCATAGAAGCATTTAATAAAACCAAATACACCCTGTTGTAAAAGCAAAGTAATGAAGTCTTTAGTTTTGCATTTCCTCTGTCTACAAGTATTACATACCCTCTTTCACAGGCCTGAACATCTCAGTGCCTGGAAGTTTCATTAAAAAAAAAAGAAGGAAAAGTAAAAGATCTTTCATCACGTTTACTTGTACCATACAGCGTAGGCTTCCACCATGAAAGTGGCTCCAAAATTTAAACCTGCTTCATTACTTTGAGACTGGCCTCAAAGATGCTATAGTTTCATGGCTCTTTTCCGAAGCTCTGTCTGTGGCTCCATATCTCTGCTGGCATGAGGATTTACACATCAAAATGACGATGCAAATGATCTTCTTTGAAAACACAAATTGTCTCTTAGGAAATGGAGACACAGGCCTCTCTTTACATTCAGTAAATACGTATTCCAGTCAGTCTCCCACCTCAGTTGAAAGGATCAGCTTTGCTTTTTGCTGCATTCTGTGTAAGTTAGCTTGTTGGCTTACAGGTGCAGTGGGCATGCTCCTGTCTGTTTAGTCTGATGTGTGCATCACTCTGCAGACCACAGCTCAAACCTGACAGCCCAGAATTTGTTAAGAACCTAAAGTGACTTCCTGCTTTCTTCTGCTGGGTTGATGAAAAAATATTGCATTGACTGCAAAGGAATTGCAGCCATTTTAATTCACAGTTTTAATTCATACTCAAATGTAACTGGACAAAGATTTTGGGAATCCTTTTCAGGCAGTGACTGCCTGAAACCTGGAATCAATGAACATCACCAAAGAAAAGATTTGCTTTGTAATGTTTGCAAGTGCTTTACTGTTGTTGTCAGTTGTTGTTTGTGGGTTTTTCTGCTGGGTTGCTTTTCTTTACTATGGAAAGCATCCTGTGATCATCCACCACTGCTCTCTTCTGTGGACATCAAAGCATCTATGTTGCAGAGCACCCTGTTTTCTTTTTTTTTTCTCCTCCAAATGTACCAAAACTCTTGATGTGATCACTTGTAATGCTCCCACTCTCTCTGATGGGTTAGTTTTTGTTTTTGCAGCTTAAGGATGGGAGTGAGAGTTCTTTTGACCTCATGTTTTGGGTCTGCAGCCACAGTTTCTGAATGCAAATGCCACACCTGGATTCATCTCCAGACCTTTTACCTGCTTAACTGATGAAGAAGTGACAGAGAAATAGCCCACATCTGTCCATGATAGAGCTGAATATGTTTTGATACACAGCTAAAATAAGAATGTGAAATGTCCTCCTCTTCATATTGAATGTGGAGTGTTTTTAGTAAAATCTCAGTCTTTCTGTTCCCCTTATTGAGCTGCATTGAAGAATTTTGTCCCCCCTAAAATACCCACTTTATTTGGTTTAAACGTGCACTGTGGATTTTCTTCCTATTGTTTACAGTGTAGTCACACCAGGAAGACAAACACAGAAAAAAACTCAACCTATTCTTTAAACCTCAGACAAGTGGTTGCAGAAAAAATGTAGGGATGTGGTTATAGCTTTGGAGTTTTACTGTTTCAAGGAGAAATGATGCAGCGGTTTGTGGTGTACTAAAATGTGCTTTATAGTGTTGGCACGCTTAAGAACGCAAGGTTAGCAGAGGCTCAGCTGACAGCCATGATGATGATAACATTAGCTAGAATCTCACTTTCTCTTCTTCTTCTCTCTTTAATTCCACATCTTTTTCATATTTCCCCTTTCTGTTGCCCAACCCTTCAACCCCCGTGCTTCAACCCACCCTTCCTGCCTTTCCCATCCTCTTCCCCCATCCTCGCCTTGTCTTCCCTCCTCCCATTTTCCTCCCTCCTGACCCTCCCACTGTCATTTCTCTCTTTCTTTTTTTTTCTTCTCATTCTCCTCCCATGTTGCCTCTCTCCCTGCAGGACCAGCGTTCAACAGTCATCTCCCTCCAGAAGCTGATTGTCAGGGAGGTTGCTAACGAAGAGCGCGGCCTCTTCCTCATCACGGCGGGTATAGAGAAGCCAGAGATGATGGAGGTTCTGGCCAGCTCAAAAGACGAACGCAACACCTGGATGCAACTCATCCAGGAAGCCATGCAGTCCATGTGAGTAGGATTCGTTTCAGTGTTTTTACCCTCACAGAGTTCATCTATAGTCCATCTGTGATGTAAACCAGGAGTTAGACCAAGCCCAGTTCTTGCCCACAGAGCACTGTGCTGTCAGGAGGATTAGCACTACTCTACCTGGGGATAGGATGCACTCAGGGACAGTCTAATGCTGGATTGGCTTCAAGGACAACTCACTATAAACAGCGGATTATTCGAATACAGCCAGCGGGAAAGAGAGAGATTTAGCACTCTGTCTTGCTCCCTCCCAGTCTGACTTCTGTCAAAACACAAATTGAGATCAAGCTATTGGCATGAATGATATAAAAAAAAAAAACAAACCTGATGCTCTGACTATTTTTTTTGTTTTTTTATACTAAAAACACCATGTGCTTCAAACTTTTGGCAGAATTGCCTGTTATCCCATGAGATTGATGCTGCACAAACTGATCGGTTGTAGATTGTCTGAAACTAATAGTTACTTTCATTAATGTTTTTTTCAAAAAGTCTAGAAGTAATGAAAATGTCACACTTGAATGAAAATGTTTCAAAATATCTCAGAACCCAAGGTGACATTTTCAAATTGATTATTTTTTCTGCCTTATAACACAAAGGCCCAGCTTTTGAGTTTGCAAAGATAAAAATGAAGCAAACTGTGAACATTCCCATTTCTAAAAAGCTGAAATCCCCAAATGTCTTTGATTTGTTCCTTAATAATCTATAATAAATAATAAATTACAAGTTTTTAATTACCAAAACTCTGGTGAGTAATTTATCTCGATCAGTTAATTGATTAAACACTTGTAAATTCAGACACAGACACTGTAAGTGATGTAGATTTTGAAATGTTATACATGTTTGTTTGTAGGTCTTTAATCCTGTCTAATTTACTGGATATTATACATCATGTTTGTTTGTTATTTTCTTTATTGGACAGGGAGAAGGATGAGGACGAAGGGATTCCCAGTGAGACAGAAGATGACAAGAGACAGCTAGAGACTAAAGCAAAGGAGATGAGAGGTTAGAGAAACCTGTTAATTTTGTTTTTTTGATAGAAAGCAGAGACACGTTTGCTGTGATTTCTCACTGCCTGTTTGTCTTCCTGTCGGTCTGCCTGACTCTGTTGGTCAGAAATGTTGAGGCAAAAGGATACGGAGATCATGTCTCTGCTGGAAGAGAAGGTGCGGCTTTTCAGGGGGATGTGGGAGGGCATGAGCCCATGCGAGGAGGCCTGCCAGCAGGTCCAACCTTTTTTCAGGTCGCCCTGCAGCCTGGAGCCACCCGGGGGAGCATCCATCATGAAAGATGCCCTCCAGGAAGGTAAGACAGAGAAAGGGAGGGTCTCTTACATGTGTGCTGTAGATAAATTTGTTGGATATTCCTAGAAATAAATTAGAATGAACTGAATGAACAGTGAGAGGTGTCTACTAACGTAGATTGCTAGTATACGGCATGCGTTATTGCTGCGTCTGTCAATGTCTTTATGAACATGAAGTACATCTTAAACCACATTAGACTATATATATTTTACATTTTATTAAATAGGCTTAAAAGCATAGACTGCATATAAAAGATGGACCTGGCCACCATGATGTCCTTCACCCACTCTTTAGAAGTTTTGTTTTTAAACTGAGTGTTTTGGCTCTCACTATCTTCTGAGGTCTAACTGAGAAACCAAAGAACACAGCTTGCTCATCCTGTAACGACTTGTTAGTCAAAGTAACCATGCCCTAATGATGCCGTACTTTATCGTCTGTTTTACTCTAAATGGGGCCATAATTTACAAAACAAACATCAGGTATTCAAAACTATTATTGGTCTGAGATCTTAAACAGGGGAGCTGATTTCCACATCAGGTTTACTTTTCAGATACGTCCATCTTTTATATACAGTAAGCCCATATATAAATAAATAAACAAATTGAATGGACCAAATTTTTACCAAACTTTAACCCAGGAGATTGAGGTTAGTGTCCACCGTGGGGCTATTATTTTTTTCCTTTTGTTGTATTTTTTGTGTTTAGTTTTGTTTTACTCACTTTTTAGTTACGTTTAGGCACCAAAACACTGTTTAAAATGCACTCTTTCATAACATTAAGCCTGCGTGCCTATAAATTTTACTAAAGGATGCTTGTGACACCAAGACGGTCCTGACAAATTGGGGACAAAACAGGGCTGTTATGACCGGTAGTACAACTGCTTTCTCTTAATAGAGCCAGAACAATTGCTATAACTTCCTTGTCATGCATGATCAGTTAAATAATCCGTATGCATCTTAAACTAAGTCACCCCTATCATCAGAACAGCAGATTTATAACTTCTCATTGAAGAGAAACCACTCACTCATCCATAATGTAAAGCTAATTTAAATTATTAATCAACACTTACTGTTTGTAATAAAATACTCACATGTGTTGACAGTTTCAGGCACCTTCACCTTTTACAAGCAGGTGAATAGGATCCACTTTGGCAACCTTCTGGATGGCTAGATGGTCATTGATATATGACCCAGAAAATATACTGTACAACTTTCACTTTCAGTGCTTATTTGTATGTAAAGAAAACTTGTTTATTCATTACAATTCATCCGATGAGAGCATACCCTGTTCTAAAACTAATTAGCTTGGTAGTTGGATCTCTACAGAGCCTGAGAGAGAAATTAAAGTGTATAGAAAACATTAAAGGAGTCAGGATGTGTTTTGAGATTTTACTCCAGCTCTGTTTGGTGCTTTGGCAGCCTTGTTCATCAAATGTGTATTAGAAGAAAGCAATATGAGCTGAGAGGTGAACTGAGAGCAATTACTGTATAGTGTGGTAAAGGGAACGAAATGTGGAGAAAGACTGCATTAGGATGACTTTAATTTTAAACAACTGGGTCGGTATGGTTTTTGGAAGACTGAAAAAAAAGTGCTAAATAATAATCTTTTTAATAAGTATTTGTAGGTTTTTGTGTTGAAAAAAGGATTTGAGATAAGTCTAATTTCAGTTGTTTCCAAGGCAGTTTAATTGGTTTTAATCATAATATTTTGTTTTTAATATTCCCTTATATCATTCCCTTTACTTCGCATTTGCACTGCTGTATAAGCTGTATTTCTAGTATATGGGTCTAATGTGCATTTGCATTTTAGTTTATACACTCTCACAACAACCTGCAGGGTATTTACGGGTGCTGGAAACCCTTAAAAATGCTTGAATTTTAATATGGTGTTTTCAAGGTTTGAAAAGTGCTTGGATTTTGGATTAAGTGCTTGAAATTTATTTGCATTACTTTCATGGGAAACGTCTGTCTGAATACTGAATAGTTTGCCGTTTAGATAAAGGAATAGAGTAAATTGGAGAGACTTTAATAGCTTTGTCTTTTGGATAAATGAAGACAAGTCTGCTCGAGCCTTGCTTGCTAATCTGAGTTTGAGCATGATGCTGAAGTGTGATCTGTCAGTCTTTTTTCCACCTTTGAAAGATCAGTGGGTTGGAGTTCAGTGTTTTAATAAGCATTAGCATTCAACAGTGATTTGTATTTTAAGGACCAAATCAAGTCTGCAAAAACGAGCAGCCAGGATGGTCTGTTAGCTCCTTCCTACAGTCGAAAATGGCAGCACATGATTGCGTGACCAGCCAACTAGCAATCACAGTGTATATTATGGGTGAACAAGTCTACAAAGACCTTTTTTAATACCATTTTAAATAAAATTTAAGACCAAAATATACATCATGATAATATACTCTTTCCAAATGAATACTCTGATATCAATTCAAAATGGAAAGTGCAGTGAAAATAATTTGGCTGAATTTAAGAATAAAACACAAAGAAAGGTTCCAGGCATTAACCGCATCCCATCTTTCCATTTCCATAGACTATAACAGACATGCTGGTTGGAAGGCCTTCTCTTTTTTCATCATCTTCAGGTTTCCTAACAGCATATTTCAAGCCTAGCACCCTGTGGGGCCTAAATTAACCCACTGTGGCCTTAACAGTAGTGTAAGTGCATGATCTAACTGTGCAGAGGGGGCACGAATAGTGGCACTGCGTGCTAGGAATTGGAAACTAAAAAACTCAAGACCATTCCTAATTGATCTGAAGACAGTTTAAGAATTTTTAAGGCTTTTTACTAATGTACATCTAAGACAAGACTTTTTATGGACCCATAGACATCCACTTATAGCACGGTAACATCTGGCTTTATATAATAAAGAAGTGAAACATTCATTTTGATTATGTAGGTATGCTTAAAAAGTGGTTATATTTGGCTTTACAAAATGTGTAGAAACCCTGAACCTATTCTTGGTGTTTCTCTGTGAAGGAGTTGCTTCAGTGGTCAGAGCTGTGAGTTACGTAAGGAAGTTTTAAACAGCTCCTCCTTATTATTTAGTCCTGCTGCAGGCAAAGAGTGTTCCACAAAAATCTGGAGCTGGTTAAAAATACAAAGG
Source organism: Paratilapia polleni (assembly GCA_015106735.1). NCBI lineage: Eukaryota > Metazoa > Chordata > Actinopteri > Cichliformes > Cichlidae > Paratilapia > Paratilapia polleni. The sequence goes on from VUQI01013857.1 coordinate 11,975, forward strand.
ATTTGTTTTACAGTTTACAGGTTTGGTAACTTTGTGACAGTTCAAAGAAAAACAGGCTGCAGCTTTAACGCAGGATAGATGAATGAAGGAGAACGCCTGTAATGATTATAACTTTTCAAACTAGCAGCAAAAGTTTACCTACTCTACCGCACAATGTCTTTTTCACCTCGTCCTTGTAAAGCCTGAAGCAGTAATTGTCCTTATTTGATATGTGAATTGGCAGCAGTAATGTGATTTCTCTTCCTGAGGTTATTGTGTTTTATTGTGAGTCTGCCAGACAGGAAAGGTCACAGTGCTGCATCTGTACACTGTATGCTGATAGCAATGTGTACATCTTTTTCAGAGTTTCTATAAATTTCAGATTGCAAAGATGTTTAAACTTTTAGTCAAGAGGCTTTGTGGCTCTAACAGGTTGTCAATAGTTGCTTAGCAACAGAAGCCAGTAGCAGCCTGAGAGGATATATGGCTGCAGAGCTGAACTGTAACACAGTTAGCTGGATAATTCACTTACTGACCTGCGCATTGATGTTGGCCTCTGTGTGTGTGTGTGTCCATGACAGTGGAGACGTTACAGGCGCTGGTGAACGGCAGCCTGGGCGGGGCGATGGCCAGCGTCCAGGAGGGAGGAGGCGCGGGGCCGGTGTGTTTGCCCCGCAGGGCCGAGACCTTTGGAGGCTTCGACAGTCACCAGATGCACAGCAGTAAGAGTAAGTGTGCCACTGTGGATGTTAGTTGGTGTCATGTTTTTTTTTTTTTGTTTTTTTTTTTTAAGAACATAACGTGCGATCCACTGCAGTGAAACATGCTGAACCCCCACCTGCTTGTCAAGATAACTGCACCGACTTAGTGACTGGACTGCAAATGTGTGCCGTCACTGCTGAAAGCCAAAGCACAGTTTTAAAAGGGGAATATTTTATTTTTTATCTTGAAACAAGGTTTTGGTGGTCACACCCACCTTTCCCCACAATTCCCCTGTTCAGTGCAGTTAGATAAAACATTTCAGAAGGGGGCTTGGACAGCAGAGCTGAAGCTTCCTGAGGGAAAGGTGGCCTGGGGCGATATCTCTGAACTGGTGGCTTGCAAGATGATTGTGTCAAATGCATTGAACCATAAGAGGTCCGGATCTCTACATCACCAGCCTTACCTGGAGAACTGCAGCAAAAACATTGGCACTTTTATCAGGGGGATGCCTCTTAAAACATTATTTCAGTCTTTATTTAGTTAAATAAGGAATCATAACATGAACACATAATATGAAATATGAACACTGATGATAGAGATTATGACAGTCTGATGAATGTGTGGAATTTTTTTTGTGATATAAAAATCAGTTAAATTGCATTTTATATTAAGCCTAGGCTTTAAAGAGACTTCTGCAGGTGGGCAAGGAAGAAAATGCAAAAAGAAAAGAAAGAAAGGCTGTATAACTAAAAGAATGTAAGAAGAGGCTATGCATAATTTCCAGATGAGATGTCAGATGGCAGAAAATCTTTTGATTCCTGAGCTTCCACAGACAGTATGTGAAAACCACTCATTTTACTGACACAGCAAAGCTGGTTGTAACCTTCACAGGAATCACTTGTTGACAACATAAAAACTGTAATAGTTTGGGGTATTTTTTGGTTGCAAAAGCTCTCAACTATCTTCCTGCTGACTGTTTTGAGAGCTTGTGTATCTGAATGGCTTGCTCTGCTTATCTGTCAGACTGTGCTTTCCACTGAACTGTAGAGAGAATTTCTCATTTTCCATGCATCAAATGCTTTCTGGCATCTAAAGAAATGATGGCCGCCAAGGAAGAGGAGTCAGTGTCAAAAGCATGAATTACACAACGGATTTCCCCCATGTTCTTTGTGTCATGTCTGTGTTTGAGATTCATATATCACTATCATCTTCTTGCACATAATTTCTGCTGGTAAACATAAAACTTTTATTAACCTTGTTAGAAATAGAAGGGTGGAGAGAAAAAAGTGTTTCTGATTTTTTTTTTTTCTCTCCTTACGGGTAGGTGCTGACCATCTCGAGGTTGCGGTTGATATAAATATTAATCACTGTATCACTTCACTTTTTTTCACTATGAACATCAAATAAATCATTAATTTGTACACCAAATTTACCAGCGCCTTATTGTTTCAGCTACAAATCAAGAAACTGCTTTTTCTTTTGATGCAGTGATTGAAATTCAGTGTTCATTTTGCTAATTTTGTTACTCTTCTGGGACCTGATTAGAGGCAGGAAGGAATATTGGCCAAAGTACAGACTGCAACTCTGAAAGTTAATAGACTTTCAGCATCACAGCTCTGTCATTAAGACATGTGAAGATTTGGCTATAATTACATTTTTTTTTTTTTAAAATTTAATTAAATTCATGTCACTTAGATGTTTTCTTATGGCATTCAGGACAGTTTCAGCTTCTCGTCTTTCAGCTGCAAACCTGGTGGTTTTAATTGACAAGTGGAAAAAAAGAACAAAATCAGTAAGTAGTGATCCGGAGAGGTTTACTTATGCAGCCTGAAGTTACCTCGCTAAGCCCCTAATCCTGCTTCAGAGTACAGGCCGTTTGGTCTTGTGTTACAAATTTGTTCAAGAGATGTCGAGCGTGACAATGAATCTTATATTCTCCACAAAAACTTTTCACCAAAAAGAATAAGTTGACATGTAATCACCAAAATTTTGATAAGTAACCGTAATTCAGTCAGGACCACTGTAATCAAAAGAAGATTATTTCCATCTGCAGTAATTTAGATTTGGTGGTTTGGCTCTGTTCTGGGACCTCCCTGCCCTTCCACGTGCACGTACGTGGAAAGAAAAACAGCAAGATCCCCCATTACATAACAGAGGAGCCATAAATGACAAGAAACATGACTCTGATTAAGGAGGAGCTGGGGTGGTTGGGGTTGCAAAGCAGCCTGCAGATGTGCAGCAGCTGTGGAGAGGCTAAAGATCCTGGCATGATACTGTGTTGGTAGGTGCTATGCAGAGCTTTGCAGACCCATGTCTGCTAGATGCTTTAGCTGTTTGCTGTCACCGGGAGGCAATGTCAAAAATATGTGGAACACCTGGACCACTCTTGTTCATATCTGTGCTGTTGTTGATCCTTCTACTGTGGAGAAGACAGAAGTCAGAACGAAGATTGTTAAAAAGAACAGTTAAATCTGCCCACTGCAGCCTTTGTTTTTGAATCTTTGCCTTTTTTCTATGCATGTTTTCGTTATCTTCGAGGTGAACTTGTGCTGTGGTTCCCTTTCCTGTTCACACCAGCTTTTTAACCAGTCATCATTTGACCCACGCATAACATCATCATTGCAGGGCAAAGCACTGTTGGCTTTTTTGAGGACTGCATGCAAATAAAAACTCCCACAATCCCTCTCTCTGCACAGCCAAAGACAATGAATCTGACTAAAAAAAAAATTAAATAGCACACTCTACATAAGATTTGTCAATTGGATGTATAGAAGGGTATCAGCTTGAACCATCAGCTGATGAAGGCTGGGTTTGAGAACAGCTGATCTGCCAGTACTGTGGCTGAGCTAATGCTGTGGTGGATTTTAATGGTTTTCCCTCAGTAACAGTCACTGATTACAATCACATTTGTCTTGTTATTTCATAATGTTGCTCTAGAGTGGGTTTCAGCATGTGGAATTATCTTATGTTTAAGAGCTCTCCTTTTCTCTTGCAGCACTCCTCTTCTTGATCTCATCTTTTTTCCTGTGGTTTCTCTTTCCCTTTATGTCAGGTGGAGACAGAGACGAGAGCGAGGATATGGCGGGAGACCTGCGCAGGACGGAGTCCGACAGCGTTTTAAAGAAGGTCTGCATCTCAGCAGCCAATTATTCTTGACTCTGAAGCCAATGTGCCCCCACACGTTAGAGGGAACCTGAGGGCATGTGTGGGGGTGCATTTGTCCTCCAACATTAACAATACCGTTAAGATGAATTTAACTGCTTCTCTCCCTCCAGTGAATTAGCCTCTTGACTCTTCCTGCCAGGTCCCGTTGCTAATGGCAACCATCAGTTGTGTAGGATTCAATAGCTGATGGAAATGAATGGACTGCCTTTAGGTGCTGCTATTGTAGCTCTGCACTGGATGCCAGCCTTTGTAGTCAGTTATCCTGCATATACCAGCAGCTGGACTGCACATTATTGTGTCTTGAATCTTTTAGCAGAGACAGGCTACAGTAAATGTAATGTGCTGTTTAACAAAGGAAAAAGAGCCAACTATTCACCAGGCCATTCCTTGTAAATGCTGCTCTCTGAAAACAAAAGAGAAGCATTTAATTTTTCTTAACATTTCACCCAGGGTATGGTGCCAAAGTTCAAAGAGAGTTCAGCAGTAAAAGAAAGCGGGTGTGCAGAAGTCAGAGTCATCATTAAAAATACAATGCAGAGTTGATTCAAGCCTTCCATCTTCTATTGTATTCATGTTCGTCTGTGCTTTCTTTTGTAAATGGAAAATACATTTTTAGAACTGTTTAGCTTGTCCCAATTTAAAATAAAGCTGCACGACACTAAATCAGTCATGCATAATCACAGCCAGATACAATTAGACTTCATAGCACACCCACATGTGCAGCTTTAATCACATTCACTCAGTGATATATACAATATACAGGCCCACATACACATACTGTACACAAGAGCAGATGTTTGCATCCGAGGACATCATCGTGTTTTAGCTTACTCAGTGTGTCTTAATGTTTGTGTGCAGGGAGGAAACGCCAACCTGCTGCAGCTGCTGAAGAGGAACAGTGAGGTAACGCTGACTTCCTGTGTCTAATTCAGTTCAAGTCACTGTTTACATGGAAACTGTCAAAACTCTGTGTCAGCAGCATTGTTATCAGCATTAATCTGCTCGTTTTCTCAAACATCAGTAAAGCTGAAGATCAGCCAGAATGCGGTGGCCCAGTTTGAAATCTGCAGCCCTTTAATCTTCTGCAAACCTTTAACCACAGCTTTGATCATTACACAAAATTAGGATAGAGTATTTCTTTTTTTTTTTTTTTTTTTTTTTATAAGCATAATTGT
>VUQI01013857.1:38807-58811 GCA_015106735.1 Paratilapia polleni
AGGGTTATAAAAAAAAAAAAAAAAAAAAAAAAAAAAAAAAAAAAAAAAAAAAAAAAAAAAAAAAAAAAAAAAAAAAAAAAAAAAAAAAAAAAAAAAAAAAAAAAAAAAGAGAACCTGAAATAGATCCTCGAGGGATGCTCCAAGACCCATTTCCTTTTCTGACAGAGAAGGCTGTGTCTCTCAAAGAAAAGGGAAATCAGTTTAAAACTAGTCCTGCTAACCAACTTCACCCTCCAGACATTACAAAAACAATAAATCTATGCATGCCTCTAAAATCAGACTGCAATGTGTGTTATGTTAAAAGTTGGTGACATGTTAAAAAGTTGTTAAAATGTTGTTAAAGTGTTCAAATAAGCAGAGACCTAAAATCTCAGCAATGAATGGTGAGTTGAAGATGGGCATATAGTTACAGAGGGAGGTCATCTACCAATCATCTACTGTGACTGTCTAGTGGCTTGCCCATGAAGCGGGGCAATCGCTTGTGTGCATAAAAAGCCCTGTGAAGATGTCACGTTCTGACTTTCTATGCTCTCCTTTTTTCTCTTCTCTTTCTGGCTGCCCGTACCTGAGCCTGGTTTTGCCGGACGTCTCTTCCTTTCTTCCAGCTAAAAGGGAATTCTTCTTTCTTCGCCACCACCTTGTTAGTGGTTTTCATTCTCAAACTGTAGTCTTTATTTGCAAGATACCTTGAGGCAACTGTTGCTGTGAATTATATATATTTTATTTTATAAAATATATATAATATATTTTATATTTTATATTTATATAAAATATAAAAATATTTTATATAAATAAAATTCTGTTGAATGAAGTGGTACTGTGATGGCCACACAACTATAAAATCAGTAACTGTTGGTTTTGTTTCTTTGTTGTTAGATAATTTGTTAGTGTTTGTTTTCCCTTTGTGCGTCAGACTGGTCTGATCAGCCAGTATTTAAGTCCCCTTTGTCTCTTGTGTGTTACCTCAGTTTTGATTTTTGTTGAGCAGTCAGTTTGATGTTACTTTGTTAAGTCGCTGTTACAGCTTGAGTTTAGTTTTGTTTATTTGACCTCTTGTAAAGGCCCTGCATTATTATTTGACTTCTGTACAACTTAATTTTGCACTTTTTGGTTAAATAAAACCCACCTTTTCCCAAAATTACTACTGTGTCCTCATGTCTAACCAGCTCAGTCCCTCACAGGTATCACAAATATGGTGAATATAGTTCTACTTGTCTGAAAACAGTGCTATCAAGGCTATCAAAGTATGGTGGCTGATTCTCTTCTAGAGTTTTTTCTAGTCATAGTTAGCCAAACAGAACTTCAGTGTTTCTTTGCCAGCTCCTGTAAATCTTTTTAATGACTTTTCAGATTTCACATGGCATTGTGCCTCAGCAAATCACATGTTCACTTAAATACAGTGTGTTATGAACAGGCTGCCATTATCAGTAATGATCTTGGGATTATATGGACTGCAATGCAGAGCAATTTTCTCCCTTTTTTTAATAAAAAGGACAAAACATCTCCCCATGATTCTGCAGTCTGAGGTTTAAAATAGTGAAGTAGAACACACACACACACCTAGACATTGAGCGAACTCTCAGATAAATCAAGCTTCACTAAACCATACACAAGCCACACATGCACACACGAAAAACTACACATGACACGTGAAAATGTGCCGACATATGGACATATGCAAGTTCATATTGTCTGGGGATGTCCTGTTTGCTCATCGATGTAGCCTGTTGCCAGGGTAACAGTTAGCCCATCTCATTTAAAGAGGCTCTTGATGACCTCAGTGCTGCTTATTGAGCTGTGATCAACATGTTTGCCTGTGTCACCTCGACTCCCCGCAGGCTTCACCAGCCAGAGAAAGCTTGGACAGAGGCAGGAAATGAACCTTGTGCTGCTCTTTTTACCAGCAATCTTTACCCAGACACAAAGCAGTCCATAATGTTTGTGCATTTATGTTCTTTGTTGGGAGAGTATTGATGTATTGCAGCAAGAAGTAGTAAAACTTTATGTCATGTATATTTTAATTCTGTGTTTTATGAACATTTGTTGGTGAGTGAATATAAAGTGTAATATTTGAAATATTCATACTGAGATGCTCATGAGATTCTCCAAAATGAATGAAGGAATTATAACCCAAAAATGTAATGTTCAGGGGGCAAAAAATATCTGTCATTGGCCACCATATTTTTAATAATATAGAGTCAGTACAATAGATTACAATAGTCACAACTGCTAATTATATTAAGTATTAGTGTGGCTTGTATTCCACAAGGTGATCTTTTGGTAGCAGTGGGTGATGCACACGGTTGCAGCATTAGTTAGGCACGTAAGCTGCATCCACACAGGGTGAAATTTGCTCATCACGCAACGCTTTAAAGTTGATAGTTGGTCACTACTGGACATTCCAGGATCCGTTTGCCTAGGTATCCTCTAATGTATTTACTATCAGGTCATATGTCAATCAACAGTATCCTGCACTCTCACTGGTAGTCGCTGCAATCGCTCGCCTCGAAGTTGATAAAGTTTATCTTGGGACCCGCCCACTTCGCATTGGCAACGTTCTTTTTGGCTGTAGTCACTTGAAGTTGCCGAATGTCACTGACTTTCTATGGTGTTTGTTTTGCTTTTTGTCTTCTGTAGTTACTCTTTCAAAACAGGTGCCACTGAGGGAGGATGTCCTATAGTAAATCCTTAATGGACCTATCACCATGCACCTGCAGAATACAAACATTTTATGGGCAAAATCATCCTACCTGTAAGAAGTATTAATTTCAGTTCTGATATACACTCACAAGCAACTTTGTTAGGAATAGCTGTTCAACTGCTTGTTAACACAAATATCTAATCAGCCAATCACATGGCAGCAACACAATACATTTAGTCATGCAGACATGATCAAGATGATCTGCTAAAGTTCAAACTAAGCATCAGAATAGGGAAGAAAGGTGATTAAGTGACTTTGAACATTGCATGGTTGTTGGTGCCAGACAGGTTGGTCTGAGTATTTCAGAAACTGCTGATCTACTGGGATTTTCACAACCATCACAACCATCTCTCAGGTTTACAGAGAATGGTCTGAAAAAGAGAAAATATCCAGTGAGCAGCAGTTCTCTGGGTGAAAATGCCTTGTTGATGTCAGAGGTCAGAGGAGACTGGCCAGACTGCTTCGAGCTGATAGGAAGGCAACAGTAACTCAAATAACTACTCGTTACAACCAAAGTATGAAGAAGAGCATCTGAACACACAACACCTTGAACCTTGAAGCAGATGGGCTACAGCAGCATAAGACCACACAGGGTGCCACTCCTGTCAGTTAAGAACAGGAAATTGAGGCTACAATTTGCACGGGTCATCAAAACTGGACAATAGAAGATTGGAAAAACGTTGCCTGGTTTGATGAGTCTCAATTTCTGCTGTGACATTCAGATGGTAGGATCAGAATTTGGAGTAAACAACATACAAGCATGGATCCATCCTGCCTTGTATCAATGGTTCAGGCTGCTAGTGGTGTGTAATGTTTGGGGGATATTTTCTAGGCACACTTTGGATCTTGTAGTACCAATTGAGCATCATTTAAACACCACAGCTTGCCTGAGTCACTGACCATGTCCATCCCTTTATGACTACAGTGTACCCATCTTCTCAAGGCTGCTTCCAGCAGGATAACACACCATGTCACAAAGCTCAGATCATCTCAAACTGGTTTCTTGAACATGACAGTGAGTTCACTGTACTCAAATGGCCTCCACAGTCACCAGATCTCGATCCAATAGAGCCCCTTTGGGATTTGGTGGAACAGGAGATTCACATCACCATCAAACCGGCAACCTTTTCAGCAACCTTGTTTCACTTCCATCTGCTTCTGTTTATTGAGAACTATCTTGAGTGCCCTTAATGGCATTAATAGGAAGTGAAAAGGCTGGTTGTTGTAGTGGTGGAATTCGATTAGATATAAATACTGTGTTGAAAATTGGCTTAGATAACCCTGCACACACTTTTCAGCCAGTATCCTGTTCTGTATTCAGCCCTAATACAGATTGTATTACATGAAAAATGGCACTGCACAACAGTCTGAAAATTGTTTTGCATTCAATAATAGTTTTGCACAGTGGTCTAAGAAGTATTTGAATCATTTACTTAACTAAAAGTTCCAAGACTACAGTGGGAAAAAAAAGTACTCTGTTATTCTCCTCAGTCTCTAAATGCTAAAGAACTCCTGCAGTAATACTACAGTACTTTACTGCTTAAGTGAATCTACAAAATTATATGCTTCAAAACACACTGAAAGTACAAACTGTCCTACTTTAGAATCATTATTAGATCATAATGTTTTAATGTTTCAGCATCAACTAATTTTCATTCTTTATCTGTGGCATCATTTATTAGTCTATTTATACTTTATGTTAAAAATTTTAATCTGTAAAATAATTAGTAACTAAAGCTTTAGAATAACTGTAGTATATTTCTGTGGGCTCTGTTAAATGGACTATGCTATTTGAGTCAGCATGCCTAAAAAAAAAAAACCCCCAAAAAAAAAACAACCTTTCATCCACCATGCTGTAGTTTCTCCTGTATTATTTACAGCAATACAATAAACAGCCCCAGCATCTCCATTAAGATCACCTTCAGAAACTGAAGACAAACTTCCTGATCAAACTTTTTAATAAAGCTTTCTGCTGGGGGTCGCATCCTTCAAACTAAAGATGACAAAGTGCGGAGGCCTCATCCCCGGGACATTTGTGCTGATCTGATTGGCAAGGTGGAGGAAATGTCAGCCAGCCTCTCAAAGGGCAGAAGTGAGTTCTCTTCCTTAGATCTTCATTATGTTCCAAAACCCTTTCCAACTTTTTCTGCCTTTTAACTTCTGTGTAGGGTTTGGAAAACATGTCTGATACAGAAAAATATCACAGAGACTCTGAAGTCTTTGCTCATGATGCAGCTTTAGTTTTGTTTAAAATAACAAAACTACAGATATTTCATTCCAGCATTTTGAGATTACAGCTGTCACCACCTCTGTTTTGTCCAGGCAGTTACTATGGTTACACTGTTTAGTGTCCACACACACACACATACGGATGACTTTTCTCTGCTTTCCCTGATCCGATCTCGTCTCTAGTTGGCTTTTTCTGCTCAGTTAACATCACTGCATCTACCTCCTCGCTTCAGTGTGGCTGGGCTCACTTGCTTTTTATTTAAAATGGAGTTCATTGTCTGGGTTTAGCTCGAAAGGAGATGCTGAAATGTCTTATAACATTTCTTTGAAGAAGAACTATTATTACATACTGCTACAGTGTTGAATGCTCATATTAAAGTGTCAAATAATGAGGTCAGTGTATGTGCAAGTAATCCCAGTGAGCCCAAAGCTCAGACTCTAAACACTCAGTTTCAGACAGTTTTTCTAATCTTGAATCTGTATGATGTCAAAGAGAGTGGATATCCTAATAATATGGTCATCTCAGGCACAAACAGCTGGTTTAAGACAGTGGATGAACAAGGCCCAGTATAAGATAAATAAAGATTATTTTAATTTGTGAATTATGCAAAGCTACTCTAGTAAAATCCAAGAACGAATATGGAGATGGAAATGAGCACGATAGGTCCACTGGAAAAAGCCTCTGATGCAAGATTTAGATGGTTTAACAGGTCAAGCAGCTATTAGAAAGGATCTAAACAAATACATTTCTTATGTCAATTAATGTAGATGCATACATAATGCATACATAATAATAAGAACTTGCATTAAAACAATGCCCTTGTTAAGTGATGACATAACAACCTTGTTTCTGGGTCCAAGCCTCTACTGCAGTGCATGAGGTGTTTTTAACATGCTGCAGTGTTTTGTCTCTGGTTATTTGAATAGAGAACCCTTATTCTCCATTTTCCCAGTGCTAATGTGTTTATATTAGCCTAACCATAGCTCTGTAGCTAGCCACCAGGTAGCACATCATATATCAATTATCCCAACTTCACTAACCCTCCAAACAAAGCTTTCTGTTTCCCGTCTTCATTTACATCCAAAGTTAAAGCAGTGTTTTATATTTTTGCATATTCTAGAAATGCTTCAGTCAGAACATGGTCAATAGCCAACTTACTGCTAAGTTCTAACCTTGTAAACCTTTTGGCTTTATTGTAACACCTGGGAGAACAGCCCCACTTATCATTTTATTGGATTATATTGGAAAGCAAAGCCTCAGTCTTTTCTTTGCATTTGGACCGGAAATAGATAGATAGATGTCAGATCTCTCAGATCACCTATTAATCTGTATTTGACGTCACAGTTTAGCTTTTATTCATCAATCAATCAACTGTCTTGAAAAATACATCTTTATATGTTAATGTTTTTTATCGGCAAATTAGGAGTGCTGTTTCTAAATTTATTGAGACCAAAACTATTTAACTTTTTGTGGCAGGAACTGCTCCTCTAGTGCTGATGAATGCAGCCTCAGCTCTGCCTCTGTAATCAAGGATTTGATTATACAGGGCACCCATAGCCCATTGCTCACTCTGTCTTTGGTCTGTGCTTAGTTCCCTCAATTTGGTTAAAGTTAGGTTGGGCTAATGGTCTTAGATTTTTTAGTGTCTGTGATTTTAGATTTTGTATTAAGGCCATTTTAGAGCATAATTTGAATAAAGTAGTACTTTAATTCCTCACTGGTATCTGCGATTTAATTTTGGTTTTTAATATTCTGCAGTTCCAGCCCCTACCCATTTGATTTATTGAATTACCTTAAATAAGCTGTTAGGACTAATTTTATATCACATCTATGCCTCATCTGTGTGTTTTATTGTCAATTTGCAATATAATTTAAGTTTGTTAAGGTAATATTTTCTGGGTTTCAATTCCCGTGTGGTGGTGTTGGTCTCCTCACTATTTTCCTTTGTTGTACATCTCCACAGTTTGAAAAAAAACAACAACTTTTTTTTTGTCTTAAAAGTAAAAAGTTTCTTTAAGAAGTACACCTTAGCATTTTAATACTTTCGGGGATTTTGCTGCTGCCTTCAGGACAGTTCATGGTTTCTCTGTTCATCTAAACCCTTAGACTCAAACTCAAAACACAGAACTTGATTCTACACTTACTACAATCTAGGGTATAGTTACGTGGATAAGTTGGAGACATGTAGATTCCTATAATATCCAAGGTTTAAAACCCTGGATATTATAGGAAGCAATGAAAACGGCAATAGTATGAATGTCTAGAATTGTAAAAGAAACAGGATGACCTAAAATAGGTTACAGTTAGGCAGTCAAGGGTCAGAGGTCACATTGTTCAGACAGTCCTTGTAAAAACAACACAGATATAATCATACAAAAATTATTTGTTTAATGCCATAGCTGTACTGTCTATATGGAAATGTCTTTCTGTGATTGCTTTGACAAATTGGCTCCATGTGTTAACAAATGTACAAATATTTAGCCTTCCCAAACCTGTGTCCCTTCAGTAATTAGTGTGATATCTTTTTACATTCACCATCTAATACAACAGTGCAGGCAGGATTCATAGCTCCCAGTGCCAGCACAGGACTTAGAAGTTGGCTCATTTTGCCATTAAATGGAGCTAACAAGGTCCGCTGGGATTGTGCCGACACAGCAATTCATGTCAGTTTAGAATAGTTAAGGAGCGCTGATAATGCTCGCAGGAATGTCTCAGTGGCCCAGTGCTTCTGTTTTTTCCACACTGGAGCTGATAGGAGCAGTACTGGACTCCAAAGACCCATGAGTCTTCCCCTCAACTCTTAAAAGGAAATGGCCTTTAATGGACTTGTGTCCTAAAATCATTACCACTTCATCTGCTAATAGATTCCCTTTGAAGCCTGCGACTTATTCTACAAGGAGTTATTTCACTGGTGCAAGTTATTGTCTTATCAAACCATCAGTATGCATGCAGAGTGTTTGAATTAACCATTCGATTTAAGAGATTAAACTGCAGTTTTGACTGGAGTCACTGCAGTATGTTGTAGAAAAACAATGGGATATTAATACTCCAAGTCTGCCTCATCTAGTCTCTTTGAGCTTGTTGCTTGTTAAAAATTTGCATGCAATTATGCTTACCTCAGAGTTCTGATCTCAAAACTTTGTTCCTTGAAGCCACAATCCTCCGGGCACATGCAGGCATGAACTAGCATTTGTCAGATACATCCCTGAGCTCATTGCTAGGGAAATGGGTCAGTAGCAGAGTTTAATTGAGTTCACTGCATGGAAGGTGGTGCAGCCTGCCATGCCATACAGAAGAAAATACTTTTTAAAAAAGGCTTCTTAAAACTTCTTGGCACCCTGTCCGCCGCAGTTAAATATTCAAGTGATCCTGGTCCTGAGTTAACACACAGTACAGAACAATCAGGAGCAGTAGTTGTCAACCTTTTGTCAGCTGAATACCCACAGAACCCCCACAGATGAAGAAATTTGGATTCCTATTACTACCACCACAGTAGCAGAAGCTTCAATTTTAGCTGTACATTTCAACCATTTATCAATTACATTTAGCTATTTTTACCAATATGTTTAGCTTTTCTCATTTTCCATATACTGCATAGAAAAGATGGAAACCCGAAGATACCCATTGCTTTCTGGAGCCTCAGGGGAAGGTTTTGGCTTCTGTTGTTTTTTGGACTCAGAAGTGACCATTTTTGGACAAGAGTTATGCGCTACCTCAAAACAGGCCATATTATTTGTCAGATAAAAGCACCAACAAAAGATTGTAAACATGTTAGTTTCATGGCTAAAGTTGATTTGAACATGTGGGTCTATGGGAATTCACTTGGTTTTTGGAGCCACCTTCAAGTAGCCATTAGATGAACTGATTTTTGGCACTTGATTTAATTAGTTAGCCACAGAGGTTGCTGCTGCTTCATTTTCACAATGTTTCAGCTTTACAGCTTCCTGTGCATACCATTAGATAACTAATGCATGACATTTACATACCTATTTGAACTGTTTATCCCTTATTTTAAACTACTGTATTTCAGTAAACCATTACTTTTATTTATTTCAAGAATGTAAAATAAAATTCAGAAAAAGCAAAAGTAAAATGAAAAATATAGTTTGTAATAATAATAATTGATCGTGATGAATATTAATTCATAAAATACATCAAATATAATGGGAAATAAAAACAATACGAAAGAATAAATTAAAACATCAATATCCAATCCAATAAATAAAAGCACCTATTTCGTGTAATTATTTGAGCTGCTCTACAATGTTTCCAAGTATCTGTTGGCAGCTGCAGGAGTATCCCTGGTTGGGAATCACTAATCTGGAGAGCAGTGAAGCAAACGTGTTACTGTGTAACTGGTGTAAATCCTAGACGGATTGTTTGGCGAAACTCTACAATCTTGGAAAGCAAACACTTCTCCTCCCCTCAGCAACTATTCATGCTTCTGAGGAAGGCCTCCTGTTTGTCCAGTAAGACAGCTCTGCGGCTGACAGCAGCAGCCCCTGGTTGTCTACCAGCATGAATGTGAGGAAGTGTATGAGCGTGAAGCTGGGCGATGCTGACAAACAGCATGGAGCTCAGCTGACTCTCCCAGAATAATTACAGTACGCTCTAAAAAGTAATCTGGGAGCAAGGCTGCTGCAGAGGCCTATCTGTGTCTCTCTGTGTTGCCTCTATTCCTAAGTGTACCATCTGTTTTTGCATTGAGCCCGGCTGAACTGTGACACTGAGTCTGAATAAACTTGTGTGCTTCTGCTCCCTCTCAGCAGGTCATGCTACTGCTAAAAGATGCCGTTTTACAGCCTTTGATATGTTACCCTGCAGCGACTCATAGGATTTTAAATCCATACAGAGCACTATTGTCATTTTAAAATATTAATATTCATTGCTTCTTGTTATTGCCACCAAGACCCATTAAACTTCAATTACATGTCATTTGGATCCCCTGGGAGCCTGTGTGGGTGTTTTTTTTAACAAAACGGAATCATTTCCTATTTAGATTGCATTGAGAAAAATCTTTGTTTTTTCACCGGGTGAAGTTAATTGCTGGGTTGTAAAGGAAATGGCAAGTACTGCAGAGACCTTCTGTTCGCCCTGCAGACTGCAGGGAAGTTGGATGCAGTCCACGTGAACCTGCTGACTGAAACGAACACAGAGGAGAAGCAGCGCTCCTCTTTCAGCCACGGAGGAGGAGGCAAGGGAGAATAGGGGAGTCATCTGTTAGATCCTAGTAGCTTTGTTGCTTTCATAAGAACAAGAACTGTTACTCAGGAAACAACTACTCCAGTTAAGAGGGTCACTGTGCATTTCATTGTGCAGAAAATAAATCCCATCATTTTTTTTGGGCCTGATTGCTGTTACACAGTTAATGAAAGGATACAGCGAACATTTAAAATGATAAAGATGAAAAAAAAAACAGAAGTAACATAAATAAAAATATTATGTTATAATGTTGGAATGATGACACTTCCTATATATTCAAGGGTTTGATTGGCTTATGCACTAAACATTTGGAACTTCAAATACACAAAAGACAAAGGTCTCTATTTCCTTTTGCTTAAAGTTAAAGCATTACAAATACTGTAATGCGTTCTCTTTATTTTTTTTTTAAACTTTTTCTATAAAAAATGTCTCTGGTCTCTGGTTTATTTTTTAAATGAACCTCATTTCTTGTTGTCAGTCACATTCACTGAATGGAGCTGAATGGATTGTAACAGTTAGAAAAAATCTTAGTTTGAAGAAAATATTTTAAAAAAAGGACACAGACAGACAGTTTCCCAGACAAGGATTAAAGTTAGTCCCAGACTAAAAGAAAATTTCAAGGAAGATCTCTATTAAAACTGTTTTTAACGTAAGAATAGACTTAATTCATGTCTGGGAAACCAGCCCTTAGACTCTCAAGGAGGCAGCTATAGTCTCTGGTTGTTTTACCTACATAGACCAGAATAACAAGCATTGCAGTACTCAGGTCTGGAGGGTATTAAAGCATGGATGACCTTCTCTAGATCTAAAGCTAAAAGGTATCACCTAACCTTGGTTAAATGTCAAAGTACAGCTATGAATTGAAGACCACGTCCATAATTTGGGCTTCTTTGTTCAAGCTCTGTTAGATAAAGCACCAGGACAATAGAAGCGGGTGTTCATGATGTGAGTGATTTTATCTGCATACCTTTTTTTGGACTTCCAGTGCTTTCTCTCAGAAAGGCAGGACATAATCAATAAATCATCTATGATGCCAACTTTTATTGAGACATATACTTGTATATCATCTGCAAGGTTATATATATTATATGCCAAATGGTAGGTTAAAGCCATGTATATGCTGAACAAAACAGGGTCCCAAAATAAACCCTTGAGGTACCCCACAGGAAGGACCAAGTCTTTCTGACAAACACTGATTAAAGCAATTCAGCCAACTGTGTCAAAGACTGAGCTGAGGTGAAGGAGAATTATAACATAGAACAGATCTGTATCAGTGCTGGGCACCAAAGATTAATATCATCATTTCCAATTCCAATCAAATGTGGGATATGGTAAAAAATATCCCTTTCACCTTCCTGAGTAATGGCACTGAATAAAACCAGACTGTATTGTAGCAATCTGTCAGTCACAAGGTAGGTTTACTCTAACGCATACCCAGCTTCTGGACACTAAGGTCATGGAGAAAGGGAGCCAAGGGCCATTTTCCCACAGATATTTATACACAGATATAGATATTTTTGCTACCAGAGTAGTCACCCCCTGCTGGTCATTAGAAAGAATGCAGGTTTAATGCACTTCCAGATTGACTTCACTTTTAAGACCCAGAAGCTACGTCCATCATACATCTATATATACAGTCTATTATCTATAAACTACAGCTCCGTGGCAAGATTGTGAAAATCGCTAAATAAAGTGTGAAGAAAATGGATGGATGGATGGACATTTTCTTGGACAGAGCGGACTACTCTACCCTATCCCCTGTGTATACAGTATATATGTATGTATGGATAACTTCGCCAGCAGTGAATATGAATGTTATATCACATGCAGTGTGAGCTTAATCATGCTGTGTGCTTATTATTTTACATATCTTAGACTGGTGACCTGTCCAGTGCGTACCCCACTGCTCAACCAAAGTCACCTGGGAGAAAATGGATGGATGGATGCTGCTACGTGTTTGTCACATATCTCACTGCTGGAATATATTATATCACAATATTTATATAACTTTGCTTGTTCTATATTCTGGGACTATAACCCATGTTCACAGCAGGCCTTCTGACTGCACAGGTAAAACTACTTATATTAACAATGGCTCTGTTCCGTTAAATATCCCAGGAGGTCTCTCCAGTGAGCCAATATCTACAACACTAAACCACAGACCCGACTCACCTACATGGAATACAGCATCTTTAATGATATTAATTATAACCCTGATTTTGCTGCTTTGACATGTGAAAGCGTCTGCTGTGAAAAACGGTTGATTACTGCTACACTTCCTCTGTTGGCTCATTAAGATCAGCATCCATCACAGCACATCTATCCATTTCTCTCTGAGGTGTTTAAATTTTAGATGCACATTTTTGTGGATGTGGATAGATGTTTCAATCAAAGCTTTCTCTTTAAGTTTAGTGTCCAACATTCTAACACAAAACCTAATACAGCAAATATACATGTAACTTTAGTCTTCTAATATACTGTATCTCCATGTGGTTTTTTAGGCTCTTGGGCATTTGTAGAGAACAGATGGGTGATATGAGACCATGGCTTTTAAACAGCCACCTTCCAAATTTGCTTTTTAACTCTACCTTTAAACATCAATGTATCCTGTAGATGTAGAAGGCAGTTCAGCTCATATCCCTCAAGCCAACTGTACAGTATATATTTATCACTGGTTACAAGCCCAACAGTCTAACAACAGATGAGAGCATCGACTGAGCCGACAAGCTAAACCATTTCTTTAACAGATTCAAATTCATCATATTGATCAGCAGCCACCCAACAACAACATCACCTCCAATCCCTCGACCATTTCTGGTAAACAAGGTAGGGGCACTAAATAAACTCCAGAGTGGATGTTCCTGTCCTCTTTTCTCAATGGAGAACTGCCACTAGCAGAAATTCTCTGATGACTCTGCAGCTGATGGATGCATTGTTCGAGAGGATGTGTCTAAGAACGTGGTGGACAGTTGGGAGAACCTTCTGCAGCTCAAGTGGTGGAGCTAATGGTCTAATGAAGGTCGAGGGCAGGTACATGATTACCAACACATGGAGAGGAAATAGGACAAGGAACTCTGCATTGCTCTACAGGATGGGTGAGAGTCAGCTTTTTTTCCCCTCTGAAGGCTCCTTTGGCTCTAGATGTTTTGTGAGTTTGTAATGGCCAACGCCATTTTCTACATTGTTGTCTGCTGACGCAAAAGCCTAATGGAGGATGCCACCAAAAGACTCAAACTGATTCAGAAGGCTGCCTCAGTCCTGGGGGTGAAGCTGGACAATCTACATGCAATAGAGGAGAAGAGGATGTTGTCAGAACTCCTCTCCACCATGAACAACATCTTCCACCCTATGAACAGTGTTCTTGTTAGCCAGGGAACATTGAGTTAGAGACTAATAATGACTAAATGCTTAACTGAAAGAGGTACTTCATTCCTGTGGCCATCTAGTTATATAAATCCTCTTTCTGCTAAATTCCATTTTCTTTGTATTTTATTTTATTTTTTATTTTTTTCATTCTAATATTGAGAAACTGTTGCAAAACAATTTCCCTCTGGGGATTATTAAAGTTCTCCCGATTGCTGATTCCATATATCAAGATCAGAGGAGATGCTGTGCAGAATTAAATTTCTCTGCAGTCACACCATTTAAATGAGTAAAATAGGATGGACATATAAAAAAATGTTTTTTACCAAGTAAGTAAGTCACTCCAAAGGCTGCTAACTGAAATGCACACTCTTAACACTTGGGACTTGTTTGAAGGAAGGACGGAGCAGACTCTTTGCCCGGGGATGTTGGCCTGGGCTGTCATGTTTGCAGAGATAGACTTGAGCATGAATGCTGGGGACATATGCTCTGCCCAGTTCAACCATATGCCCGTTCTGCTGCTGCTGTTTCCAAACAAACTGCATCACTTTAGTACAACAAGTCTGTGTTTGGCATCCCTGTTTCAAGTAGTATTAATGCAGACAGATGCTGTATTAGAAACAGAGCTGGAGAAGCAGAGGTTAAAGGAGAAAATCCCCTTAAATCAGACTTAACATCCTGCTACGCTTTTAGACAGTGAAGTCATGATGCACTAAAGTAAGTCTCCAGAGCATGACATTCATTTAACTGCTGAGCTTATGTTCTGTAATTGATGCTAAATTTCCTACCAGACTAGTTACCTCACCATTTTTTTTTGCTTGAAATATTCAATCAGACTGGGTTTTATATTACTGTGAGTCACAAAATCTCACGATATCCCATTAAAGTCTCACCACAGCTGCAAACATGCAGCGTGCTAACAGTTGTTCCATTATTTAGTGTGTATGGATCAGCTTCAGCATTTGTCTCCACATGACCTCTCTCTCTCTCACTGCTGCTCAGCTTAAGAACAGAAAATAACATAGATCCTTTTTAAGGGTGGATTTTGTCCTTACAGTGAAATAATCTGGAACTTCTCAAGAGATATTTGATGATTATGGTTATGGAAAGATTGGTAGAAATTCATTTAAATATGCAGATTAGGTCTTAAACTGCTTGTACAAACGTCTGTATCCATATCAGTCCACGAACCTCTGAACCTTTGTGGTGCAGATGTTGATACACTCTGACTCTATTTCTAAACCTCCTTCTGGCAGCCTACAAATGCTTTACATGGGAGGCTGAATATTTTCCATCTCAATGGTACACATTCACATCCCACTATCATGTAAAGCTGTTTTCTATCAAATGCAACCCTGAAATTGAGTATGCATGAGCACTGCACGGACTGCCAAACACTTGGCAGAAAATCCTTTTCATATTCTGAAGGGATGCCATTCTCTGAGTGTCCCATGGCTCTGTGCACAAATGCCCTCCCCTTGGCTTTTTGCTGCTGGATGAAGCGCCAAGGGTAATGCTCTCTCTCAGTGTGTCGGTGCTGTGTTAGCCAGTAGGGGGCACTGTGACTATGTGGCAGGGATGTGCCTGTTGATTTCCACCTGCAGTGGCTAAGAGGATAGTAGCCCCTGCCACATTATATCTGTCTTCTCTCAGGAGCTTTCATGGCTGGGAGAAAATCACTGTGTTTGCTGATGATAATGCAATTAATTAAAGAGCCAATCATTTTAGCCTGGCACGTCTAAATTTAAATGGAACTTGTGACATATTGCTGTTTGTTGTACACATTGACGCCGGGCTGTGCCTGTGCTCATCATCAACAAACTTATTTTGTTTTTTCAGTGACTGACCGCAATAATGCAAGTCATGTTTTCTTATTAATTTTGATATCCAAGGAGCTGCATAACAAGGCAGGAGGAGAAAGAAACAAAAGACACAAACAGATCCACCCCTGTTGTCTTTCTACAAGCTACTTTAAAACTGAATTCTATCTCCCTTTCTCTTTGAGTGCAGTGGTGAGGATTAATGTATGTCTCTGTGTGTGCTATAGCAGGGGGCAGCTCTGTAGATTAGACCCTATTCCCCTGCCAGATATGGGGCTCTGCTGCCATTGTTGCAGCAGAGTTGGAAGGTCGCTCACTCAAAGCACGTGCTTGCTGTAAAGAGGAGATAGACGAGGAGAGAGACAAATGAGGAGAAAGACACGCAGGGATTCAAACCACATCAACGGCTGAGGGAACAGATGAAGACTGTCTGGTCCCAGATCTCATGTACTATCCCCTATACTGCACCCTGCGTGCTCCTGTACAAGACGGATAGTAAGAGAACGGTGGGGAGGAAGGGAGGCGGCAGAGGGGTAGAAGCATGTGTACACATCACAGAGAGAGGGGTGTGTGGTTGCATGTGTGTGTATGATGGGGGCATGTCGACTTGCGTACTGGCGTGAGATCCAGTCAGTGAACATTACCGCCTGGCTTTCTGGTGAAGCTACTCTCATGTCAGAGGAGGAGGAGGAGAGAGATAATCAGACCGCGAGAGAGAGAGAGAGAGTGAGAGAGCGAGTAGGGAGCAGGAGGAGCAGTAATACCGTCAGCAGGAAATGCTGCTGGGGCTTTTCTATTTTTCTTGCCTTCTAGCTAGTAGAAGAGAAAAAAAATCATGTAAGGTAGGCCTACTCTTGCACAGCCCATTATATGAACTTGGCATGTGTGTGATTTTTCTTTCACGCAGTCCACAGGGATCTGATTTGCTCTCCACTGAAGCAAAGTGCAGGCTGTTAGTAAACAACACACAGACCGACTGTGCCGCAGTGTAAAACTGCATAATGTATCTCTGATTGACTGATTATCTACGAGCTGTTGATCACTGTATTCACTCTCAGAGATTATTTGCTCTAAAAAAAAAAAACAAATCACAATCTGAACGCTTGGGATGTGCAGCAGCTGGAAGCAGATAAGCGAAGGAGCATGGATTGTTTGTGGGTACAACAGCAGCGACTTCCTGATGTCTGGGTTGCGATTGTCACTCGTCAATCAGTGATCGTGGAGCTCCACTGTCACCACATTTGTACAAAATCCATGAGAGGCGTTTCCCACAGGCTTACATCAGTTGGGAATGCTGACATGTTGGACAATACTTAAAGGTGTCTATCGAACAATGCAAAAATAGAAATTCTGTCTTGTTATCGACCAGCTGTTCAGAGGGGACGGTCAGCAAAACCATCTTACCAAGAGTGACTTTGCAAATCCTTCAAACTAAATTCATATTTTACTTTATTGTTTTTACTTTGATTTCAGATTAGTTTGTATATCTTCTTAAGATATTTTAGTCATATTCTATTTTATTGAGCTACTTACCATTCTACTTATTTAAACTATTTGTTATATGTTTCTGTGTTTAACTTCATTTTTAACCACTCTAACAAAAGAATTTCCCAACTTTTGGATAAAGTATATCTTATATTGGCTTATTCAGCTTATTAATTCAAATTGTTTTTATTTTTTTAATGTCTGACCATTAAAAAAAAATCAATCTGAATGCATAGATAGCACCAAAGGTAAGTGAGGAAATCATGGATAAAAAGAAACAATCAAATCTGAAAAAGGTTCCCACCTGACCCCCTCAGAATCAGCTGACTTTTGATACAATAACTTTAGTATATTTTAATGGAGCAATGCAAAATTTTACTTTCATACTATGACAATATTCTGAGTTACAGCCATTCGAAGTACGTAGAAGTGGAACAAAATTAAATTTCTGAATTAAGCTTATTTTTCCATTATTTTTGAGCCCTCATAACTTCTTAATACAGGAGATATCCACGTGAAATTTTCATGGCTGAAGAACACATTTAAGCTCTGTTAAAAACTGAAACCATCTCAATTTTACACCTACTCCAAGTGTCAGAGTCTAAAACCAAAATTTTGATGTTGTGTAACACATTTCTTTCTATAATCAAGTTTGAGCATCATTATCATGGGAATATCTGATAATTTACTGGGCAAAACTTTAAAAAGTGCATTTTGGGTAAACTTTCAAGGGTCATGTCACCATATGGGATAGGTAGCTGATCAAAACAAGTTACAGCATATGAAAGGTCTCATTCTTATCTGCATTTCAATACCAGGAACAATTTTTCATGGAATGACCCAAGTAACAGTTCATCCAATAGTCATTGCCAATGTCAGTATATACAATTAGGTCCATAATTTGTTGGACAAAGCCAAAATTTTTTGTAGTTTTTGGGTCACCACTGACTGGTCAATGAGTCAAAATGTGATTGAAATACAGACTTTCAGCTTTAATTCAACCCATGACCATCACCAAATGCTGTGTTTCCTCCCTTGAGATGCTCTGCCAGGCCTTTACAGCAGCCACCTTCAGCTGCTGCTTGTTTGTGGGTCTTTCTGCATTCAGTTTTAGATTAATAACTGAAAAGCATACTGCATTGGATTCAGATCAGATTTAGCCACTGAAGAAGGTCCCATTTCTTTGCCTTGAAAAACTCTTGGGTTGCTTTTGCAGTATGCTTTGGGTCATTATCCGTTTATACTCAGTTTTGGAGCATTTGGCTGAATCTGAGCAGAGAGTATAGCCCTGTACACCTCAGAATTCATCCTGCTACGTCTATCAGCAGTCATATCATCAAGTGACCTGTTTCCACTGGCAGCCATACATGTCCATGCCATAACATTGCCTCCACCATGTTTGACAGATGATGTGGTATGCTTTGCATCATGAGCTGTTTCTCTCCTTCTCCATACTTTTCTCTTCCCATCATTCTGGTACAAGTTCATCTTGGTTTCATATGACCAAAGAATTTTTGTGCAGGCTCTTTTAGATGTTTTCTGGCAAATTCTAATCTTGCCTTCTTGTTCTTGAGTGTAACCAGTAGTTTGCAGCTTGTTATAAACCCTCTGTATTTCCATTCCTGAAGCCATTTCTTGATTGTAGACCTTGACAATGATACGCCTACTTCCTCAAGAGTGCTCTTGAGTTGCTTAGATGTTGTGAAGGTGTTTTTTTTTAACCATAAAAATAATTCTGTCATCATGCACATCATGCACTTTTCTTTTGTTTTCTTTTGTGGTCTTTCAGGCCTTTTTGGGTTGCTGAGCTGGCCAGTGCATTCATTCTTTTTAAGAATGTGCCAGCTTGCTGATTTGGCCACTGAAGGATTTTGCTGTCTCTCTGATAGGTTTATTTTGTTTTTTCAGCCTAATGATGGCCTCCTTCACTTGCATCTCGACATCTCTGTGGGCCTCATAATTAAAATTACAGTGAAAAGCTATACAAATCCCACACTTTGAATCAACTTGAGATATCATGTCTGCGTCATTGTCATGAAATAACAAGGGAACAGGCCTCACCTGGCCATGAAACTGCTTCTTAGTATTTAAAATCATGTTGGTTTGTCTGATTACTTTTGAGCCTCTGGCACTATGTATAAAAATGGCTGTAATTCCTAAACAGTTAATGGAAAATTGTTGTTAAACCCTTTGAATTAAAGCTGAAAGTCTGCACTTCAATCACATCTTGATTGATTTAAAATCCACCATTGTGGTGTACAGAGGCAAAATTACAAAAATTCTGTCTTTGTCCAACAAATTATGGACCTAACTATATATGTTTTTTGTTTAATTTATTGTTTTTATCTATTTTCCTGTTTGTGCCAAAGGGGAAAAAAATCATCTTTATAATAAATTACTCGTTTTAGCCTTTAGTGCATCATCACAGTGACTGAACTTTCAGCCAGTGCAAAACTGTGACACAACAAACATCACCATCAGTAAACGTCATCTCACCTGCAAGTAGGCAGTTATCAATCAGCAAGGCAAATATTTATGTTCAGCCAATATATCTGTGCATCCCTAGAGAAAATAGCAATATCTGTAGTAACCTGACCTTTTAAACAGCCTGGGAGTTTCAAAACACAATTCCCTAAATAAAAAAATAAAATAAACCAGAATCTTCTGAATACAAAAAAATCCTTTCCATGTTTGCTGCTTGCATTCATACTGCTTGATAACCACCTCAATTTCATGAATCAGCATTACTGTTGTATTGCAGTCAGAATCAGAATCAGAATTATTTTTTATTGCCAAGTTTGTACACAAATGAGGAATTTGTCTTGGTGTCATGGTGCAATACAGTGGTACAGAATATATGGAATTTACAATATATACATACATACATATATATATATATACAGCTCCGGAAAAAATTAAGAGACCACTCCAAAATTATCACTTTTTCTGATTTTGCTATTCATAGGTATATGTTTGAGTAAAATGAACATTTTTATTTTGTTCTATAAACTACTGACAACATAACTCCCAAATTCCAAATAAAAATATTTTCATTTAGAGCATTTATTTGCAGAAAATGAAAAATGGTCAAAATACCAAAAAAGGTCCAGTGTTTTCAGACCTCAAATAATGCAAAAAAACAAGTTCATATTCATTTTTAAACAACACATTACTAATGTTTTAACTTAGGAAGTGTTCAGAAA